>AFQZ01000016.1:0-146624 GCA_000222935.2 Aciculosporium take MAFF-241224 | reverse complement strand
CCGACATATATAATTATTAAACTAAACTAAATTATATAATAACTTAAAGAAAAATTTAATAATTTTTTTATTTACTTTAAGTAAAAGCTAGTTTTAATAAGTAGATATTATTAGGTAAAATCTATTAAATTATTTAAACTAAATATAGCTTTAAATAAAAAGATATAAAACTATTATATAGGGTATAATATTTTTTATATTAACTACTTTTAAGTAGTAAAAAGATTATAAAATATTACTTTTAATTTTAAATTTTATAAAATAAAAAAATACTTAAAGGCTTAATATTATATAATAACTAAATTTTCTTTAGCTATATTTTATAATAAGAAAGGTAATATATAAATAATAAGTATAAATATTATATTTTTTATAAAGTAGTAAAAGATATATATTAAGTAGGTTTTAGTAAAGGAAATATAATCTTAATATAATAATAAGTAATGCTTATATTATAAAGTTACTAAATATTAATTAAAAGTATATTACCTTTTTCTTATATATTATCTAAATACTAATATATATATAGTTAATATAACTAAGTTTTAGGTTAAGTTTAAAGCTAAAAATAACTTTAAAAAAATAGCCCTTAAGCTTAAGGCTTAGTAAGAGAGAGAAAAATAATAGTTAGCTATTATAATTACTATATAAGGCATATAAATAGATAAAAAAGAAAATAAACTTTAATTTCTTTTTACTATTAGTTTTATTTAATAAAAAAGCCTTTATTAATATATAAGTAAATAATAGTTATAATAATTATATTATTATAAGTAAATCCTTTATTTAATATATAGGATTCTTAGTATTTACCTTAACCTAACCTTAATAGGGTTAGATAGTAATATTAATTAAGAAATAGGGCTAGGATGATTTTTAATAAGGCCTTATAATAATATTAAAGGTTACTTATTTTATAGCTAACATAAATAGTTATAGCTTTCTAGTCTTAGCTTATATAATTTTAGGACTTATATGCTTATATATTTTAAGAACCTTATAGTTAAAATAATATAATATTAAAATTTATATAATATAGAATTCTTTAGTAGTATGATGGATTTAAGCTAGAAGCTCGGATTTATATAGTTAGAAGCTCAGATCTATATAGGCAGAAGGACGGTTGCCTTACATAAGCTATATGTTGGAATCGCTTGTCTGGAGGATGGAAGGGATATACGATAATAACTGGGAATTGTGGGTTATATGCACAATGCGTGTGCCCTAATTAGCTGGATTACTATATTATGTAACCTAGGGCAGTACTATAGCCATAACACTATACTTCTGCGTTATCCCCCTCTTTTCCCCTTTTAAATAATTATAACTATATAGAAATCAGACCTTTATTACCCCCCTACGTTATTGCTATAGTAATTGTACCCTATAAAACCATTACTAATTAGTGGTTGTTATAACTATAGATTGGCTAGAAATTAATAGAAGAGACAAACTTCTAATATAACGTACTTATTTATTTAATTACGTAGAATCTGTTATTTATACTACCTAAAAGTAAATTTTTCTATTATTATTAACTTTTACTACTTGTTTATAATTATTAAGAAGTTTCTTTATGGAATTTACCCCTTATTATTAATATTTACTACTAGTTTATAATTAAAGTATAGTTAACTACAACAAAGGGAAATTCAACACCGCGGATACGACGCGGTATTACGCCTAAAACAAAAAAGAAGCATAGAATCGGATTCCTTATTATTAATTACCCCCCTTAGTAATAGCGTATTATATAAAGGGAGTAAGCAGCATAAGGGGTGTAATAATTAATAAATTTTCATATAAATCCACAACTAATAAAGGATAAGGCACTACTTAGGAAGAAATATAATATTAAAAAGAGAATCCTAGAGTAATAGTAATATAAAAAAAACTAAAGAATAAAATAAAATTACTAAAGGAATTAATAATAAAAGTTATTTTAAAGGTAAAAATAATAAAAGTATAGGCTTTTATTAGAACTTTTACATAAATTGCTATAAATGTAAGAGGGGAGATAGCCTAAGTAAGAACTAACACAGGAGGCCTACAGGCCTTAATTATAGAAGCGGTTAGTAGTAGAGTAGAAACCACGGTTAAGAAGGCAGTTAAGGAGGTAATAAAGGCTGTTTATAGGACTAAATTAGCAGTTAGGGGGACTTAGGTAAATATTACAGCTTATAGAGTTATAGGGCAGAATATAATAATACCTTTAGCCTAAACAGAGGGTATAGTAATACTAGCCCGCTATTACTAGAAAGCACTAGTAAAGGAAAGCATTATTAGCAAGGCAGTTAGGAACAGATTACTAAGAGAGATTATAAAGGCAGTAAACAGCACTATTAGCATGAAGGAGGCAGTAGTAGCATGCTAATTACAGAGTAGAAATATAGTTATTATATTTACAGAAGTAAGGAGGAAATAAAAGGAAAACACAGCCTAGGTAGGAGTTGCCTTTAGACCTAAGGTAAAAGTAAATAGGAAGATGTTTAGTGTGATTATTAAGGGATTTCTAATATGATTAACAAACTATATTATAATTAAGGATATAAGAAAGAATATTAAAAAGGAGAATAGATTAAATATAGCAAAGATAATAGTACAAAAGCTAAGAGGAACAGCAATAAGGGCACTATTAGTAGTTAGTGTTAAGGGCACTAAGGCAGCAAACCGACTATACCATAGGGGAATAGTATACTAAGCAGAGATTTTTAATGCTAAGCCATATAACAAGATAATCTACCTAAAGCAATGTTATAATTACTATAAGATTAGATATATTACTAAATATTATAAGGAAAAAGCAAGATATAGTAGGTATGCTGCCGGAAAACACCCTAAGGGAGAGAGGACTTACCTAATATTAACAGGCAAGGTACAAGAAAGATGCCTAAATTATACAGAGGCATATTTAGTATGGTCTTAACTGTGCTTAGTAAGCAATAAGAGATAGCAGCAGGCCAGGGAGGCTTATGCTATAAGGCCGCTGTTCTTCCGTAACTATTAGTTAAAGGTTATAACAGCTACTATAGGTAAGGGTTACTAGGGAGAAGAAACTAGGGGACTAATAGAGAGGCAGCTAAGAGGAAGGAGCATATAATTAAGGGGCCCTTTTGCAAGATAAACCTATAAGCTAAGATTAGGACAATAAAGACCGGCAGAGAAAAGCATAATACTAGCCTTTCTATAGCCGACTAGAAGGCTAAATAATACTAGAGCCAGCCCAACCAGGGTGCTCTAAAGCATACAATAGAGTATATAATTAAGGTTATATACTAGAATATACAGAAGAAAAGCAATCTAGTACATCTGGCATTAGGGCATAATATTAGCCCTAAGGTAATAGCCATTTAGGAACTAGGAGGCTATAATAGTATACTACTAAATCCATCTTAGGGACACTATATATTAGCAATATACAGCAGAAGAATAGCAATTTATATACACTAAAAGGTTAAGACAGGACTTTAGACTATAAAAAGAAAGAAGGATTAGTATAGTATTAAGCTATATAAAGTAAAGATATATAACATTTATTCCCCAGCTTATAAAAGGAAGTAGCAGACGCCTTTATAACACTTTACTAATACCTAGGCAAAGGGCCAGAGTGTATTCATAGGGGACTTTAACTAATATCACCCCTTATAAGACAGATTTAGCTAAATATCTCTAGGGCATAATAAGATATTAGAATTTATAATAAGGTAGTAACTTAGCCTAGCTATGCCGTTTAAGGAAGTAATAAGGAAAGAACATAGCAGTAGGGATAGCACTATTAACTATGTGTAGACTACCTACAACGTTAGTATTAAATTTATTAGGCTAGTAGAAATCGCCAGATCTAACCATATGCCCTAGCTTATTAGCATTAGGATAAATAAGGAATTAAGCAATAGCCTAGGGTTGGTCCGGGGTTAAAGAACAGCAGACAAGAACCTTATTATAGTAAAGGCTTTAAATAGGCTTAGAAAGAAGGGGTTAGAGCTTCTGCTATGTAACTAGTAAGAAATTAATAACTATACATAGTAGCTTACCTAATAGCTTATAGAGATAGCTAATATAGTAGCACCTAAGTAACCTTAAGGGCATAGTAAACTATAGCCTTAGTGGAATAAAAGGGTAAGGGACGTAATAGTAAAGGCAAGACGTGCTAATAAGCGGTAGTAGTAATAACAGACGTAGGAAGCGTGGCAGGCCTTAACAGAAGCTATAAAAAAACAGGATTATGTTATTTTAAAGGAAAAGAGAAGTAGCTGGCAATAGGTAGTTAGCGAGTTATCCAGGTCTAAAGGGAGTCTTTAGACCCTAGAGCATTAGGCCTGGCTATAAAGTAAACTTCCTCCTAAAAGGCAATAGGTCCTACTACTAACCCGGCTAGGAGATAATAGCAGGGAGGAGATAGTAAAGGTTATATATAAGGGTAAGGCAAGGGCATTTACAGAGAGGTTCTTCCCTTTATTTACAGCTAGGGCTCTAGGTCCAGAGGTAGAGGAGGGGACAAAATACTATAATAATAATTAGATAGTTCCTGTGTTTATAAAGGAGAAAATTAAAGAGATTATAAAGAATATGGTAAGTTAAAAAGCCCTAGGACCGGACAAGCTGCTAATAGGTTTCCTTAAGCTATATAGAGTGGCTTTAATATTGTGTTTAATATGCCTTATAAATGCTTGCTATGGCTTAGGATATTATCTGGCCTCCTTCTAATAAGTAAAGGTAGTAGTTCTATATAAACCTAGGAAGTTCCCTAAGGAGTTAGGCAGACCGGGGGGGTAGAGGCTGATATTGCTATTAAATATAATAAGCAAAGTGATTAAGGGAGCTATTATAAGGAGGATTACTATTATAGCAAAGGAAGGCCATATACTACTAAACATATAAATAGGTAATAAGGCTGGCAGATTAATAGAGATAGTACTAAGCATACTAAAAAAGGTTATAAGAACAGCATAGCATTACCAGGGAATAGCATCATTACTATAGCTAGATATTACTAGGGTGTTTAATACTATTAGCTATAAACGATTAATCTGTACTATAAAGGAGTTAGGACTACTAGGGTGAATGGCTAAATAGGTATAGGGCTTTATATTAAAAAGGAGAGTATAATTAGCGTTTAACAGACGTATTACTAAGGAAATCCAAGTTACTACAGGGGTTCTGCAAGGGTCGCTAGCATTTCCTATCCTCTTTCTGCTTTATATTATACTATTATATTAAAGACTAGCGGCGGCGGAATTAATATTAATATTAGGGTTCTTAGATGATATAAACATTATAGTATATAGAAAAACAGTAGAGAAGACAAAAGTATAACTAAAAAGAGCCTAGAGAATATATAAGGAGTGGTTAAAGGAGTATAAGCTAAGGTTTAACCTAGGAAAGAGCAAGCTAATACACTTTATAAGGAAGAGGCAGGCGATTATAATAATAATCTGACTTAAAAAAGCAATAATACAACTAACACAATCAGCGCAATTCCTAGGGGTTTAGATTCACTGGAAGCTTCGTTAGTCAACCTATATAGAGAAGGTAAATGCCAAATTATTACGGCAGAAATTAGCGCTCACGGCGCTGGCTGTGTCTATATAGGGATGCCGACTAAAGTGTGCAAAATCCCTTTATATATAGGTAATAAGAAGCATAATAGCCTATGAAGCTGGGATATACCATACCTGTAGTAAGCTAAAAGGGGTAGCACAGGGGGTAGTAAAGGCATTTATAAGGGAATAAAACGAATGCTTAAGGCGGGTTATAAGGGCATATAAGGCAATGCTAGTAACACTCTTAGAGACAGAAGCAGCAGTGCTACTAGTAGATCTATACCTTAATTATGTTAAATAACAATTCCACTAAAGACTTAAGAATAGTGGTATAGGCAAGAAGATATAGCAGACCTGTAATTTAATAGCATTACAGCTACGACGCTAAGGAAGAGGCCGCTAATATAATCGCTATAAGGCGTTTCTTAATGCCCCCCCCCCCCTCCCTAGTAGCCTTATAGCTAGACAGGAATTAGAGAGGGAGTGGGAAAAACAGTGGATCCGGCAGAGGTATAAGGCTTAAATAAGAAGAGAACAGGCAAAAGTAATAGCAGTAGACAAGGAACCTAACTTTAAGAGTATAAAAAAGATAGTAAAGCTCTATAATAGCCTACTTAAGCATAAATCTATAGCCCTAGTTTAGCTTTAAACAGAAAAAATAGGGCTGAATGCCTTCCTTTATAACAGACAGGTGCCTAAGGTAACTTTACTAATATGCTAATGCTAGGGAGAAGATAAGGATATCTACTACCTTATCCTATTATACCTAGAATATAACCATCTAAGACTGATTCTGGTGGTGCCTATAATAAGAGATCTGCAGGAACTTAGGGCGGTGCTTAATAACAAGAAGCTAGCACTAAATATTATAAAGTGGGTGCTTTTAACTAGGCGACTTTAGTAGTACAGGTTAGCGGAGGAGCTTAGTAAGGCATAGTAGATACATAATAATAAGGCTAAGAAAGGGACCAAAGGCAACGGAAATAACAGAATAGAGGAGGAAAAGCCGGACTAGGAGGGGAGGTGCTTATAGGGGGTTTTTACTAACATACTAACCTTTTATATAAAGCACAACTATACTTCTATTATTGTCTGTAGTTCCAGGGAACTAGCAGATATCTTATACTAATAGTTAGAAATAATAAAGACTCTATATCAGAGGCTTAGCGGGAGCTATATAGAAGAATATGGGTTTTCTCCCCTATCTTAGGGTTTTTCCTATATTAAGAAGTTAGTTGATGAACTAGTTAGTGGCTCTAGCTACCTAGCGTACATGAATAATAATATAATTAAAGTATTTTCTTTGCTATCTATCATAAAGAAAACACTAAAAATAGCTTTAACTTCTACTACTAGAGCTAATTAACCTATTTAAGACTCCCTTTTTATAAAACTCTAAAAGTATTCTAACTACTTTATAAAGAAATAGGCTAAAGCTAATAAATAAATTAACCCTAAAAAAGCTATAACTTCTAAACTTTATAATAAATTTGCCTATTATATTAATAAGTATAAATCTAGTAACTAGTAAGGTACTAGGTTTTTATTTATATACTAAGAAGACTTTGAAGGATAAACTACTAATATTTTTAAGAAAATTACCCCTAAAGTCTAATAAGTACTTTAAGATATTCTTTAAAATTAAGGAATTAATACATAAGAAGGATGATAAAGACTAATTAACCAGGTACTTACTAATTTAGTTAGTATAGATAATTCTATTTTCTTTCCTAATAAAAAGCTCCCAATAGGAAATAATACTATTAACATATTAACATTAATAATAACCTTACCTCCCCCTAACCCTCCTAACCCTTCTAACCCCCCCTACTAACGAAATAATAATACCCTCTCCCTTAAAATAACAAACTATATTAAAGGAAATTACTAATATAAACTAAAAAGCCTTAAACTCTCTTACTAGAGTTTATAATAAAAAAAATAAGTATTTTAGAATACTTTTTAACTTTATATATTCTAAAGTTTTAATCTTTAAGGATATTTATATAGTATAAGGAATTTTACCTAAGTTATACCTGTTTATACTATTAATAATACTTATAGGTAATGCCTATAAGTATTACCTTAAGAAATTTAGTAAAAAACTTATTTTATTTAATATAATAACTAAGTAAATAAAGGAAAACTTTAAAACTAAAGAGAATTAAAAATTTTACTAAATATAATTTTAAGAAATAAAGTTTTATTATATTATAGCTAAAAATCTAATAAAGACTAAACTTAAATATTTAGCATTAATGATTTAATAGCTCTTAAACCTATTTAATAGTCTTTACCCCCCCTTTAAGAAAAATATAATCCTTATGTGCTAACTAGAAATATTTATTTAAAATAGCCCTAAATTTAACTAGATAACCTATATCCGAACTAATATATATAAAGGTATAGTTAGTAATATTTACTGCTGCCTTATAATAAAAGATATAATAAAACCTGTTATATATATTCATGTACGCTAGGTAGCTAGAGCCACTAACTAGTTCATCAACTAACTTCTTAATATAGGAAAAACCCTAAGATAGGGGAGAAAACCCATATTCTTCCATATAGCTCCCGCTAAGCCTCTGATATAGAGTTTTTATTGTTTCCAACTATTAGTATAAGATATCTGCCAGTTCCCTGGAACTGCAGACAATGACAGAAGTGTGGTTGTGCTTTATATAAAAGGTTAGTATGTTAGTAAAAACCCCCTATAAGCACCTCCCCTCCTAGTCCGGCTCTTCCTCCTCTATCCTGTTATTTCCGTTGCCTCTAGTCCCTTTTTCAGCCTTGTTATTATATATCTGCCACGCCTTACTAAGCTCCTCCGCTAACCTGTACTACTAAAGTCGCCCAGTCAAAAGCACCTACTTTATAATATTTAGTGCTAGCTTTTTGTTGTTAAGCGCCGCCCTGAGTTCCTGCGGATCTCTTATTACAGGCACTGCCGGAATCGGTCTTAGATGGTTATATTCTAGGCATGACAGGATAAGGTGGTAGATATCCTTGTTTCCTTCCTAGTATTAGCATATTAGTAAAGTTACCTCGGGCACCTGTCTGTTATAAAGGAAGGTATTCAGCCCTATTTTTTCCGTTTAAAGCTAAACTAGGGCTATAGATTTATGCTTAAGCAGGCTATTATAGAGCTTTGCTATCTTTTTTATGCTCTTAAAGTTAGGTTCCTTGTCTGCTGCTATTACTTTTGCCCGTCCTCTTCTTACCTAAGCCTTATGCCTCTGCCGGATCCACTGTTTTTCCTACTCCCTCTCTAATTCCTGTCTGGCTATAAGGCTGCTAGGGAGGGGGGGGGAGGCATTAGGAAACGCCTTATAGCGATTACGTCGGCGGCCTCTTCCTTAGCATCATAGCTGCAATACTATCAAATTACAGGCCTGCTATATCTTCTTGCCTATACTACTATCCTTAAGTCTTTAGTAGAATTATTATTTAATGTAATTAAGGTACAGATCTACTGGCAGCACTGCTGCTTCTGTCTCTAAGAGTGTTACTAGTATCGCCTTATATGCCCCTATAACCTGCCTTAAGTATTCATTCTGTTCCCTTATAAATGCCTTTACTACCCCCTGTGCTACCCCTTCTGGCTTGCTATGGGTGTGGTATATCCCAGCTCTATAGGCTATTGTGCTTTGTATTACCTGTATATAAAGAAATCTTATACACTTTAGTCGGCATCCCTACGTAGACGCAGCCAGCGCTGTGAGCGCTAATTTCTGCCGTAATAATTTAGCATTCACCTTCTTTATGTGGGTTGACTAATGAAGCTTCTGGTGAATCCAAACCCCTAGGAATTGCGCTGATTGTGTCGGTTGTATTGTTGCTCTGCTAAGTTGGATTATTGTTATAATCGCCTGCCTCTTCCTTATAAAGTGCATTAGCTTGCTTTTTCCTAGGTTAAACCTTAGCTTATACTCCTTTAACCACTCCTTATATATTCTCCAGGCTCTTTCTAGTTATACTTTTATCTCCTCTGCTGTTTTTCTATATGCTATAATGTTTATATTATCCGAGAACCCTAATGTTAACGTTAATTCTACTGCCACTAGTCTTTAATATAGTGGCATAATATAGAGCAGGAAGAGGATAGGAGACGCCAGCGACCCTTGCAGAACCCCTACAGTAACTTGGATTTCCTCAGTAATACATCCGTTAAACGCCAATTGTACTCTCCTTTCTAACGTAAAGCCCTATGCCCATCTGGCCATCCACCCTAGCAGTCCTAACTCCTTTATAGTGCAGATTAATCATTTATAGCTAATAGTGTTGAACGCCCTAGTAATATCTAGCTGTAGTAATAATGCTATCCCCTAGTAATGCCATGCTATTCTTATAACCTCTTTTAGCATGCTTAGTGCTATTTCCATTAATCTGCCAGCCCTGTTGCCTATCTGTATGTCCAGCAGTATATAGCCTTCCTCTGCTGTAATAGTAATCCTCCTTACAATAGCTCCCTTAATCACTTTGCCTATCGTATTTAATAGCGATATCAGCCTCCACCTCCCTAGTCTGCCCAACTCCTTAGGGGACTTCCTAGGTTTGCATAAAACTACTACCTTTGCTTATTAAAAGGAGGCCGGATAATATCCTAAGCCATAGCAAGCATTTACAAGGCGTGTTAAACACAATATTAGGGCTGCTCTACATAGCTTAAGGAAACCCGTTAGTAGCTCGTCCAGTCCTAGGGCTTTCTAACTTGCCGTATTCTTCATAACCTTTTTAATTTCCTCCTTTATAAACACAGGAACTGCCTAATTGTTATCACAGTATCTTATCCCCTTCTCTGCCTCTGGACCTAGAGCCCTAGCTGTAGATAGAGGGAAGAACCTCTCTGTAAATGCCCTTGCCTTGCCCTTATGTGTAACCTCTACTATCTCCTCCCTGCTGTTGTTTCCTAGCTAAGTTAGTGGTAGGACCTGTTGCCTTTTAGGAGGAAGTCCACTCCATAGCCGGGCCTAACGCTCCAGGGTCTAAAGACTCCCTTTAGACCTAGATAACTTACTAACTGCCTATTGCTAGCTACTTCTCTTCTCCTCTAAAATAATATGATCCTGTTTTTTTATAGCTTCTGTTAAGGCCTGCTATGCTTCCTACGTCCGTTATTACCACCACTGCCTATTAGCATATCTTACCTCTACTATCACGTCCCTTACCCTTTTATTCCACTAAGGCTGTGGTTTGCTATGCCCTTAAGGTTACTTAGGTGCTGCTATATTAGCTATCTCCGTGAGCTATTAGGTAAGCCACTGTGTATAGTTATTAATTTCTTGCCAGTTGCACAGCAGAAGCTCTAACCCCTTCTTTCTAAGCCTGTTTAAAGCCTCTGCCATAATAAGGTTCTCGTCCGCTGTCCTCTAACCCCGGACTAACCCTGGGCTGTTGCTTAATTCCTTGTTTGTTCTGATGCTAATAAGCTGGGGCATATGGTCAGATCCGGCGATTTCTACTGGCCTGATAAATTCAATACTAACGTCGTGGGTGGTCTACGCATGGTCAATAGTGCTGTCCCTACTGCCATGTTCTCTCCTTATTACTTCCCTAAATGGCGTAGCTAGGCCGAGTTGCTACCTCGTTATGAATTCTAACATCTTATTGTGCCCTGGAGATATTCGGCCGAATCTGTCCTATAAGGGGTGATGTTGGTTAAAGTCCCCTACAAACACACTCCGGCCCTTTGCCTAGGTATTGGCAAAGTGTTATAGAGGCGTCTGCCACCCCCTTTCATAAGCCGGGGAATATATATTATATACCTCTACTCTATATAGCTTAACACTACACTAATCCTCCCCCCTCTCTATAGTCTAAAGCCCTGCCTTAACCTTCTAGTGTATATAAATTGCCATTCTTCTACTATATGTTACTAACATATAGTGCCCCTAAGATGGATTTAGCAGTATACTATTATAGCCTCCTGGTTCCTGGATAGCTATTACCTTAGGGCTAACGTTATGCCCTAACGCCAGATGTACTAGATTGCTTTTCTTCTGTGTATTCCAGTATATAACCTTAATCATATACTCTATTGTGTGCTTCAGAGCACCTTAGTTGGGCTGGCTCTAGTATTGTTCTGCTCTCTTATTAGTTATAGAAAGGCTAGCATTGTGCCTTCCTCTGCCGGTCTCTGCCGTCCTAATTATAGTTTGTATGTTTATCTTGTAAAAAGGCCCCTTAGTTATATGCTCCTTCCTCTTAGCTGCCTTTCTGTTAATCCCCCGGTCTCTTCTTTATAATAACCCTTGCCTGTAGTAGCTGTTACGGCCTCTGACCAATAGTTGTAAAAGAACAGCGGCCTTATGGCGTAAGCCTCCCGGGCCTGTTGCTACCTATTATTGCTTACTAAGCATAGCCGAGACCATGCTGGATATGCCCCTGCGTAATTTGGGCATCTCTCCTGTACCTTACCTGTTAATGTTGGGCAAGTCCTCTCTCCCTTAGGGTGTTTTCTAGCAGCATACCTACTGCATCTTGCTTTCTCTTTATAGTGCCTGGCAATGTGTCTAATCTTATAGTAATTATAATATTGCTTTAAGTAGACTATCTTATTATATAGCTTAGCGTTAAAAATCTCTGCTTAGTATACTATTCCCCTATAGCATAGGCGGTTTGCTGCCTTAGTGCCCTTAACGCTAACCACTAGTAGTGCCCTTATTACTGTTCCCTTTAGCTTTTACACTATTATCTTTACTATGTTTAGACTATTCTCCTTTTTAATGTTTTTCCTTATATCCTTAATTATAATATAGTTTGTTAATTATATTAGGAATCCCTTAATAATTACACTAAACATCTTCCTATTTACTTCCGCTATAGGTCTAAAGGCAACTCTCACTTAGGCCGTGTTTTCCTTTTATTTCCTCCCTGCCTTAGTAAACATAATAACTATGTCTTTACTCTGCAGTTTATATGCTACTATTGCCTTCTCTACGCTAATAGCGCTGTTTACTGCCTTTATAATCTCTCTTAGTAATCTGTTCCTAACTGCCTTGCTAATAGTGTTTCCCTTTACTATTGCTTTCTAGTAATAGCAGGCCAGTATCGCCATACCCTCCGTTTAGGCTAAAGGTATTGTTATATTCTGCCCTGTAACTCCACAAGCTATAACAGTTACCTAAGTCCCCCTAACCGTTAATTCAGTCCTAGGGACGGCCTTTATTGCCTCCTTAACCGCCTTCTTAACCATGGTTTTAACTTTACTATTAACTGCTTTTATAATTAATGCCTATAGATCTCCTATGCCAGTCTTTACTTAGGCTATCTCCCCTCCTATATCTATAGTAACTTACGTAAAGGTCCTAATAAAAGCCTATACTTCTGTTATTTCTGCCTTTAAGATAACTTTTATTATTAACTCTTTTAGTAATTTCATTTTATTCTTTAGTTTTTCCTGCACTACTATTACTCTAGGATTCTCTTCTTAATATTATATTTCTTCCTAGGTAGTGCCTTATCCTTTATTGGTTATAGATCCACGTAAAAATTTATTAATTATTACACCCCTTATGCCGCTTACTCCCCTTATGTAATGCGCTATCGCTAGGGGGGGTATTTAATAATAAGAAATCCAATTCTGTGCTTCTTTTTCGTTTTAGGCGTGATACCGCGTCGTGTCCGCGGTGTTGGTCGTTTCTCTTAATAAAACCTGTTTTAAAATCATTTATAAGCTAATAAATTATAAGAGAAAGCAAGTATTAACCTTAAAACACTACCCTAAGCACTAATATAGTTTTGTTTACTAACTAATAATATTTATAAGCCCCCTAACCCTAAAATAAAGCTAGATTTAAGAAATGCTTTATTTATTATAAAGAAGGATATTAGTTAACTAACTATTCTGTCTCTAGTGGACAAGAACCTTATTATAGCAGAGGCTTTAAACAGACTTAGAAAGGAGGGATTAGAGCTCCTGCTATATAACTAGCAGGAAATTAATAATTATATATAATAGCTTACCTTATAGCTTATAGAGATAGCTAATATAGTAGCATTTAAATAACCTTAAGAGTATAGCAAACTATAGCCTTAGTAGAATAAAAGGGTAAAAGATATAATAGTAAAGGCAAGATATACTAATAAGTAGTAGTAGTAATAATAAATATAAGAATTATAGCAGACCTTAATAAAAGTAATAAAAAAACAGAATTATATTATTTTAAAAAAAAGAAAAGTAATTAGTAATAAGTAGTTTATAAGTTATTTAAGTTAAAAGAGAGCCTTTAAACCCTAGAGCACTAAGCTTAGCTATAAAGTAAACTTTCTCTTAAAATATAATAAGTCCTATTACTAACTTAGCTAGGAAATAATAATAAGAAGGAAATAGTAAAGGTTATATATAAGGGTAAGGTAAAGGCATTTATAGGGAGGTTTTTCCCTTTATTTATAGCTAGGGCTCTAGGTTTAGAAATAAAGGTAGAGATAAGATACTATAGTAATAATTAGGTGGCTTTAGTATTTATAAAGAAAGAAATTAAAAAAGTTATAAAGAATATAGTAAGTTAAAAAGCCCTAAGGCTAAATAAGCTATTAATAGGTTTCCTTAAGCTATATAAAGCAGCCCTAATATTATACTTAATAGGCCTTATAAATATATACTATAGTTTAAAATACTATTTAGCCTTCTTTTAATAAGCAAAGGTAGTAGTTTTATATAAACCTAGGAAAACCCTTAAGGAGTTAAGCAGACTAAGGGAGTAAAGGCTAATATTACTATTAAATACACTAAGAAAAGTAATTAAAGAAGCTATTATAAGAAGGATTATTACTATAGTAAAGGAAGGCTATATACTACTAAATATATAAATAGGTAATAAGACTAGTAGGTTAATAAAGATAGCACTAAGCATGCTAAAAAAGGTTATAAAAATAATATAATATTACTAGGGAATAATATTATTATTATAGCTAGATATTACTAGGGTGTTTAATACTATTAGCTATAAATAACTAATCTATACTATAAAGGAGTTAGAACTATTAGGGTAAATAGCTAAATAGGCATAGGGCTTTATATTAAAAAAAAGAGTATAATTAGCATTTAACAGGTATATTACTAAGGAAATCTAAGTTACTATAGGGGTTTTATAAGAGTTATTAGTGTCTTTTATTCTCTTCCTGCTTTATATTATACTATTATATTAAAGACTAATAGTAGTAGAATTAATATTAATACTAGGGTTCTTAAATAATATAAATATTATAGTATATAGAAAAACAGCAGAAGAAACTAAAGTATAACTAAAAAAAGCCTAAAGAATATATAAAGAGTAGTTAAAGGAATATAAGCTAAGGTTTAACCTAGAGAAGAGTAAGCTAATATACTTTATAAGAAAGAGATAGGTAATTATAATAATAATTTAACTTAAAAGAATAATAATATAACTAATATAATTAGTGTAATTTTTAGGGGTTTAGATTTACTAAAAGCTTTATTAGTTAACCTATATAAAGAAAGTAAATGCTAAATTATTATAATAAAAGTTAGTACTTATAGTGCTAGCTATATTTATATAAGGATGCTAACTAGAGTGTATAAGATCCCTTTATATATAGGTAATAAAAAGCATAATAGCTTATAAAGCTAGGATATACTATACCTATAGTAAGTTAAAAGGGGTAGTATAAGAGGTAGTAAAGGTATTTATAAGGGAATAAAATAAATGCTTAAGGTAGGTTATAAGGGCATATAAGGTAATACTAGTAATACTTTTAAAGACAAAAGCAATAGTACTATTAGTAGATTTATACTTTAATTATATTAAGTAATAATTCTACTAAAGACTTAAGGATAATAGTATAAGTAAGAAGATATAATAGGTATGTAATTTAATAGCTTTATAGCTATAATACTAAGGAAAAGGCTGCTAATATAATTACTATAAGGCATTTCTTAATGCCCCCTCTTCCCTTCTTAGTAGCCTTATAGCTAGATAGGAATTATAAAAAGAGTAGGAAAAATAATAAATATAGTAAAAATATAAGGCTTAAATAAGAAAAAAATAGGTAAAAGTAATAGTAATAAATAAGAAACCTAACTTTAAAAGTATAAAAAAGATAGTAAGGCTTTATAATAGCCTACTAAAGTATAAATTTATAGCCTTAATATAGCTTTAAATAGAGAAAATAAAGCTAAATGCCTTTCTTTATAATAAATAAGTGCTTAAGGTAATATTACTAATATATTAATACTAGGGAGGAGATAAGAATATCTATTACTTTATCCTTTCCTGCTTAGAATATAACTATTTAAGGCCGATCCTAGTAGTACTTATAATAAGAAACCTATAGGAGCTAAGAGCAGCGCTTAATAATAAAAAGCTAGCACTAAATATTATAAAGTAGGTGCTCTTAACTAAATAACTTTAGTAATATAAGTTAGCTAAGGAGCTTCATAAGGTATAGCAGATATATAATACTAAGGTTAAGAAAGGGACTAAAGGTAATAAAAATAATAAAATAAAGAAGAAAGAGCTAAATTAAAAGAGAAGGTACTTATAAGGGGTTTTTACTAATATACTAACCTTTTATATTAAGTATAATTATACTTTTGTTATTATTTGTAGTTCTAGGGGAACTAGTAGATATCTTATATTAATAGTTAAAAATAATAAAGACTTTATATTAAAGGCTTAGCAGGAGCTATATAAAAGAATATATGTTTTCTCCCCTATTTTAGGGTTTTTCCTATATTAAGAAGTTAGTTAATAAACTAGATAGTGGCTCTAGCTACCTAGCGTATATGAATAATAAGAATAATAAAGAGTTATTACCCCTAGATAGTAGTAATAAGAATAAATATAAAAAGGCTGCCTAAAACGTAGTATTTATTACCTTTAAAGAAGAAAAAGCATAAAGTAATAAAGAAGTATAAGAAACCCTTACGTTTATAAATTTCTTTATATAAGCACTTAATCCCCCTCTCTTTTCTGCCTTAACCGTGAATTTCCTATAAAATAACGCCTTTAAACACACGTTATTTATTAAAGACCCTTATAACCATAATACTAATAAAACTATATAATAGCAGGTATTTCTTATAGATTTATAATATACCATAGAAATGTTTTATATTATCCTTCTAAATACTAAAGCAGCTAGAATTTTAACTACTAGCTAAGGTTAAGTTAAAGCCTTAATATGTCTTGTAACAAACCTTATAATTAAGCCTTCTTTTAACCAGAGAACTATTAACTTTAGTGCCAGAAGTATAACCTTAAATAGCATTTTAAAGCTTCTTATAATCTTTAGTATGATTTTTTTTTATATTCTTAATAGTGCCATACCTTTCCTATATTCTATTATAAATATAAATAAAATAGGTATTAAACTTAATAATCTTAAAAACCTTTTTATTTAAGGAGAAAAGAAAGTACCTATTATTTAGAAATAAGGATATCCTTAGTAGATAATTAGTTCCTAAGAACCTGCTATTTTTATGCTCTTAAAAGTAGAAATTTACTAACTTTATTATTAATTTAGCTACCCTTTAATTAACTAACTACACAACCTTCTTGCTAAGGCTAGTAAAGATTATTATTCATGTACGCTAGGTAGCTAGAGCTACTAACTAGTTTATTAACTAACTTCTTAATATAGGAAAAACCCTAAGATAGGGGAGAAAACCTATATTCTTTTATATAGCTCTTGCTAAGCCTTTAATATAAAGTCTTTATTATTTTTAACTATGAGTATAAGATATCTACTAGTTCCCCTAGAACTGTAGATAATAATAAAAGTATAGTTATGCTTTATATAAAAGGTTAGTATATTAGTAAAAACCCCCTATAAGCACCTCCCCTTCTAATCCAGCTCTTCCTCCTTTATTTTATTATTTTTATTACCTTTAGTTCCTTTTTTAACCTTAATATTATATATTTACTATACCTTATAAAGCTTCTTTACTAACCTGTACTACTAAAGTTACCTAGTTAAAAGCACTTACTTTATAATATTTAGTACTAGCTTTTTATTATTAAGCGCTGCCTTAAGCTCCTATAGGTCTTTTATTATAAGTACTACTAGAATTAGCCTTAAATAGTTATGTTCTAAGCATAAAAGGATAAGGTAGTAAATATCCTTATTTTCTCCCTAGTATTAATATATTAGTAATATTACCTTAGGCACCTGTCTGTTATAAAGAAAGGTATTTAGCCTTATATTTTCTATTTAAAGCTATACTAAAGCTATAGATTTATACTTTAATAAGCTATTATAAAGCCTTGCTATTTTTTTATACTTTTAAAGTTAAGTTTCTTATTTACTACTATTACTTTTGCCTGTTCTCTTTTTACCTAAGCCTTATACCTCTGCTATATTTACTATTTTTCCTACTCTCTTTTTAATTCTTATTTAGCTATAAGGCTACTAGGGAGAGGAGGGGGGGCATTAGGAAACGCCTTATAGTAATTATATTAGCAGTCTCTTCCTTAGTATTATAGCTATAATACTATTAAATTATATACCTATTATATCTTCTTGCTTATACTACTATCCTTAAGTCTTTAGTAGAATTATTACTTAATATAATTAAGGTATAAATCTACTAGTAGTATTACTACTTTTATCTTTAAAAGTATTACTAGTATTACCTTATATGCCCTTATAACCTGCCTTAAGTATTTATTTTATTCCCTTATAAATACCTTTACTACCCCTTATACTACCCCTTTTAACTTACTATAGGTATAGTATATCCTAGCTTTATAGGCTATTATACTTCTTATTACCTGTATATAAAGGGATCTTACATACTTTAGTTAGTATTCCTATATAAACGCAGCTAGTGCTATAAGTGCTAACTTTTGCTATAATAATTTAGTATTTATCTTCTTTATATAGGTTAACTAATAAAGCTTCTAGTAAATCTAAACCCCTAGAAATTGCACTAATTATATCAGTTGTATTATTATTCTTTTAAGTTAAATTATTATTATAATTACCTACTTCTTTTTTATAAAGTATATTAGCTTACTCTTTCTTAGGTTAAACCTTAGCTTATATTCCTTTAACTACTCCTTATATATTCTCTAGGCTCTTTTTAGTTATACTTTAGTCTCCTCTGCTGTTTTTTTATATATTATAATGTTTATATTATTTAAAAACTCTAATGTTAATATTAATTCCACTACTACTAGTCTTTAATATAAAAGTATAATATAAAGTAAGAAGAGAATAAGAGATGCTAGTAACTCTTATAAAACCCCTATAGTAACTTATATTTCCTTAGTAATACATCTATTAAACACTAATTATACTCTTCTTTTTAATATAAAGCTTTATACCTATTTAGCTATTTACTTTAGTAGTCCTAACTTCTTTATAGTATAGATTAGTTATTTATAGCTAATAGTATTAAATACCCTAGTAATATCTAGCTATAAAACTTCTCTTAATAGCAGAGGAACGGAACACCGCGGATACGACGCGGTATTACGCCTAAAACAAAAAAGAAGCATAAAATCAGATTCCTTATTATTAATTACCCCCCCTAGTAATAGCGTATTATATAAGGGAAGTAAGCAGCATAAGGGGTATAATAATTAATAAATTTTTATATAAATCTATAACTAATAAAGGATAAGGTACTACCTAGGAAGAAATATAATATTAAGGAGAGAATCCTAGAGTAATAATAGTATAAGAAAAACTAAAGAATAAAATAAAATCACTAAAGAAATTAATAATAAAAGTTATTCTAAAGGTAAAAATAATAAAAGTATAGGCTTTTATTAAAACTTTTATATAAATTGCTATAAATATAAGAGGGGAGATAGCCTAAGTAAGAACTAATATAGGAGGCCTATAGGCCTTAATTATAAAAGCGGTTAGCAGTAAAGTAGAAACCATAGTTAAGAAGGCAGTTAAGAAGGCAATAAAGGCTATTTATAGGACTAGATTAGTAGTTAGGAGGACTTAGGTAAATATTACAGCTTATAGAGTTATAAGGCAGAATATAATAATACCTTTAGCCTAAACAGAGGGTATAGCAATACTAGCCTGCTATTACTAAGAAGTACTAGTAAAGGGAAGTACTATTAGTAAGGCAGTTAGGAATAAATTACTAGGAGAGATTGTAAAGGCAGTAAACAGCACTATTAGTATAGAGAAGGCAGTAGTAGTATGCTGATTATAAAGTAGAGATATAGTTATTATGTTTATAAAAGTAGGGAGGAAATAGAAGGAAAACATAGCCTAGGTAGGAGTTGCCTTTAAACCTAAGGCAGAAGTAAATAGGAAGATGTTTAGTGTGATTATTAAGGGATTTCTAATATAATTAACAAACTATATTATAATTAAGGATATAAGAAAGAATATTAAAAAGGAGAATGGATTAAATATAGTAAAGATAATAGTATAAAAGCTAAAAGGAATAGTAATAAGAGCACTATTAGTAGTTAGTGTTAAGGGCACTAAGGCAGCAAACTAACTATACTATAGGGGAATAGTATACTAAGCAGAGATTTTTAATGCTAAGCTATATAACAAGATGATCTACCTAAAGTAATATTATAACTACTATAAGATTAGATATATTACTAAATACTATAAGGAGGAAGTAAGATATAGCAGGTATGCTACTAGAAAACACCCTAAGGGAGAGAGGACTTACCTAATGTTAACAGGTAAGGTACAGGAGAAATGCCTAAATTATACAGGGGCATATCTAGTATAGTCTTAACTATGCTTAGTAAGCAATAAGAGATAGCAGCAGGCTAGGGAGGCTTATGCTATAAGGCCGCTGTTCTTCTATAACCATTGGTCAGAGGTTATAATAGCTACTACAGGCAAGGGTTATTAGGGAGAAGAAACCGGGGGACTAATGGAAAGGCAGCTAAGAGGAAGGAGTATATAACTAAGGGGCCCTTTTATAAGACAAACCTATAAGCTAAGATTAGGACAACAGAGACTAGTAGAGAAAGGCACAATACTAGCCTTTCTACAGCCGACTAAAGGGCTAAATAATACCAGAGCCAGCCTAACTAGGGTACTCTAAAGCACACAATAGAGTACATAATTAAGGTTATATACTAGAATATATAAAAGAAAAGCAATTTAGTACATCTGGCGTTAGGGCATGATGTTAGCCCTAAGGTGATAGCTATCTAGGAACTAGAAGGCTATAATAGTATACTGCTAAATCTATCTTAAGGACACTATATATTAGTAATATATAGCAGAAGAATAGCAATTTATATATACTAAAAGGTTAAGACAGGACTTTAGACTATAGGAAGGGGAGAGAATTAGTGCAGTATTAAGCTATATAGAGTAGAGATATATAATATTTATTCCCTAGCTTATAAAAGGAAGTAGCAGACGCCTTTATAATACTTTGCTAATACCCAGGTAAAGGGCTAGAGTGTATTTATAGGGGACTTTAACTAATATCACCCCTTATAGGACAGATTTAGCTAAATATCTCTAGGGCACAATAAGATGTTAGAATTTATAACAAGGTAGTAACTCGGCCTAGCTACGCCGTTTAGGGAAGTAATAAGGAGAGAACATAGTAGCAGGGATAGCACTATTAACCATGCATAGACCACCCATAACGTTAGTGTTAAATTTATTAGGCTAGTGGAAATCGCCAGATCTAACCATATGCCCTAGCTTATTAGTATTAGGATAAACAAGAAATTAAGCAACAGCCTAGGGTTAGTCCGGGGTTAGAGGACAGCAGATAAGAACCTTATTATAGTAAAGGCTTTAAACAGGCTTAGAAAGAAGGGGTTAGAGCTTTTGCTATATAACTAGCAAGAAATTAATAACTATGCGCAGTGGCTTACCTAATAGCTTACAGAGATAGCTAATATAGCAGCACCTAAGCAACCTTAAGGGCACAATAAACCACAGCCTTAGTAGAATAAAAGGGTAAGGGATATAATAGTAAAGGTAAGATATACTAATAGGCAGTAGTAGTAATAATAGATATAGGAAGTATGGCAGGCCTTAACAGAAGCTATAAAAAAACAGGATTATATTATCTTAAAGGAGAAGAAAAGTAGCTGGCAATAGGCAGTTAGTAAGTTATTTAGGTCTAAAGGGAGTCTTTAGACCCTAGAGCATTAGGCCTAGCTATAGAGTAAACTTCCTCCTAAAAGGCAACAGGTCTTACTACTAACCTGGCTAAGAGATAATAGCAGGGAGAAGATAGTAGAGGTTATATATAAGGGTAAGGCAAGGGCATTTGCAGAGAGGTTCTTCCCTCTATCTACAGCTAGGGCTTTAGGTCTGGAGGCAAAGGAGGGGATAAGATACTATAATAATAATTAGGCAGTTCCTGTGTTTATAAAGAAGGAAATTAAAGAGGTTATAAAGAATATAGCAAGTTAGAAAGCCCTAGGACTAGATAAGCTGCCAATAGGTTTCCTTAAGCTATGTAAAGCGGCCCTAATATTGTGTTTAACATACCTTATAAATACTTACTACAGCTTAGGATATTATCTAGCCTCCTTCTAACAAGCAAAGGTAATAGTTCTATGTAAACCTAGGAAGTCCTCTAAGGAGTTAGGCAGACCGGGGGGGTAAAGGCCGATATTGCTGTTAAATATAATAGGTAAAGTGATTAAGGGAGCTATTATAAGGAGGATTACTATTATAGCAGAGGAAGGCTATATACTACTAAATATACAAATAGGCAACAGGGCTGGCAGATTAATAGAGATAGCACTAAGTATGCTAAAAGAGGTTGTGAGAACAGTGTGGTATTACTAGGGAATAGCATTATTACTACAGCTAGATATTACTAGGGCATTTAACACTATTAGCTATAAACGATTAATTTACACTATAAAGAAGTTAGGACTACTAGGGTGGATAGCCAGATAGGCATAGGGCTTTATGTTAAAAAGGAGAGCATAATTAGTATTTAACAGACGTATTACTAAGAAAATCCAAGTTACTACAGGGGTTTTGTAAGGGTTGCCAGCGTCTCCTATCCTCTTCCTACTCTATATTACGCTACTATATTGCAGACTAATAGCAGCGGAATTAACATTAACATTAGGGTTCTTAAATAATATAAATATTATAGTATATAGAAAAACAGCAGAGGAGACAAAAGTATAACTAGAAAGAGCCTGGAGAATATATAAGGAGTAGTTAAAGGAGTATAGGCTAAGGTTTAACCTAGGAAAGAGCAAGCTAATACACTTTATAAGAAAGAGGCAGGCGATTATAATGACAATCTGACTTAAAAGAGCAATAATATAACCGACACAATTAGTGCAATTCCTAGGGGTTTGGATTCACTAGAAGCTTTATTAGTTAACTTATATAGAGAAGGTAAATACTAAATTGTCACGGCAGAAATTAGCGCTTACAGTGCTAGCTGTGTTTACGTAGGGATGCTGACTAAAGTGTGCGAGATCCCTTTATATACAGGTAATAAGAAGCATAATAGCTTATGGAGCTAGAATATACCATACCTGTAGTAAGCTAAAAGGGGTAGCATAGGGGGTAGTAAAGGCATTTGTAAGGGAATAGAATAAATGCTTAAGGCAGGTTATAGGGGCGTATAAGGCAACACTAGTAACACTCTTAGAAACAGAAGTAGTAGTGCTGCCGGTGGATTTGTACCTTAATTATATTAAATAACGATTTTACTAAAGACTTAAGGATAGTAGCATGGGCGAGAAGATATAGCAGGCCTGTAATTTGATAGTATTACAGCTATAATGCCAAGGAAGAGGCTGCTAATGTAATCGCTATAAGGCGTTTCTTAATGCCCCCCCCCCCCTCCCTAGTAGCCTTATAGCTAGATAGGAATTAGAGAGGGAGTGGGAAAAACAGTGGATCTGGCAGAGGTATAAGGCTTAGGTAAGAAGAGGACAGGCAAAAGTAATAGCAGTAAACAAGGAACCTAACTTTAAGAGCATAAAAAAGATAGTAAAGCTTTATAATAGCCTGCTTAAGCATAAATCTATAGCCCTAGTTTAGCTTTAAACGGAAAAAATAGGGCTGAATGCCTTCCTTTATAACAGACAGGTGCCTGAGGTAACTTTACTAATATGCTAATGCTAGGGAGGAAATAAGGATATCTACTACCTTATCCTGTTATACTTAGAATATAACTATCTAAGACTAATTCTAGTAGTGCCTGTAATAAGAGATCTGTGGGAACTTAAGGCGGCGCTTAATAATAAGAAGCTAGCACTAAATATTGTGAAGTGGGTGCTTTTAACTAGGCAACTTTAGCAGTATAGGTTAGCGGAGGAGCTTGGTAAGGCGTGGCAGATATGCAATAATAAGGCTGAGAAAGGGACCAAAGGCAACGGAAACAACAGGATAGAGGAGGAAGAGCTGGATTAGGAGGGGAGGTGCTTATAGGGGGTTTTTACTAATATACTAACCTTTTATATAAAGCATAACTATACTTCTGTTATTATTTGTAGTTCCGGGGAACTGGCAGATATTTTATACTAATGGTTGGAAACAATAAAGACTCTATATTAGAGGCTTAGCGGGAGCTATATAGAAGAATATGGGTTTTCTCCCCTATCTTAGGGTTTTTCCTATATTAAGAAGTTAGTTGATGAACTAGTTAGTGGCTCTAGCTACCTAGCGTACATGAATATAATATATATCTAGCTATAATAATAATACTATTCCCTAGTAATATTACACTATTCTTATAATTTCTTTTAGTATACTTAGTACTACCTTTATTAACTTACTAGCCTTATTACCTATTTATATGTCTAGTAGTATATAGCCTTTCTTTACTATAATAGTAATTCTCCTTATAATAGCTCTCTTAATTACTTTTTTTATTATATTTAATAGTAATATTAGCCTTTACCCCCTTAGTCTGCCTAACTCCTTAAGGGTTTTTCTAGGTTTATATAAAACTACTACCTTTACTTACTAAAAGGAGGCTAGATAGTGTTCTAAACTATAGTATATATTTATAAGGCATGTTAAATATAATATTAAAGCTGCTTTATATAGCTTAAGGAAACCTATTAGTAGCTTATCTAGCCTTAGGGCTTTTTAACTTATTATATTCTTTATAACTTTTCAAATTTCCTTCTTTATAATTATAGGAACTACTTAATTATTACTATAGTATCTTATTTCTGCCTCTATCTCTAGACCTAAAGCCCTAGCTATAAATAAAGAAAAGAATCTCTTTATAAATGCCTTTACCTTACCCTTATATATAACCTTTATTATTTTCTCCCTGCTATTATCTTCTAGCTAAGTTAGTAGTAGGACTTATTATATTTTAGGAGGAAGTTTACTTTATAGCTATGCCTAGTGCTCTAAGGTTTAGAGGCTCTCTTTAGACCTAAATAACTTACTAACTGCCTATTACTAACTACTTTTCTTTTCCTTTAAAATAATATAATTCCATTTTTCTATTACTTCTGTTAAGGCCTGCTATAATTCCTGTGTTTATTGTTACTACTACTGCTTATTAGCATATCTTACTTTTACTATTATATTCTTTACCCTTTTATTCTACTAAGGCTATGGTTTACTATGCTCTTAAGGTTATTTAGGTGCTATTATATTAGCTATTTCTATAAGCTATTAGGTAAGCTATTATGCATAGTTATTAATTTTTTGCTAGTTATATAGTAAAAGCTCTAACCCCTTCTTTTTAAGTCTGTTTAAAGCCTTTACTATAATAAGGTTTTTATCTGTTATTCTTTAACCCTAAACTAACCCTAGACTATTACTTAATTTCTTACTTATCTTAATACTAATAAGCTAAGGCATATGGTTAGATCTGGCAATTTCTACTAGCTTAATAAATTTAATATTAATGTTATAAGTGTTTTATATATAGTTAATAGTGCTATCCCTACTGCTATATTCTTTCCTTATTACTTCCTTAAATAGCATAGCTAGGCTAAGTTACTACCTTATTATAAATTCTAATATCTTATTATACCCTTAAGAGGTTTAGCTAAATTTATTTTATAAGGGGTGGTATTAGTTAAAGTCCCTTATAAATATACTCTAGCCTTTTACTTAAGTATTAGCAAAGTATTATAAAGGCGTCTGCTACTCCCTTTTATAAGCTAGGGAATAAATATTATATACCTTTACTTTATATAGCTTAATATTATATTAATTCTCCTCCCTCTTTATAGTCTAAAGTTCTATCTTAATCTTTTAATATATATAAATTACTATTCTTCTGCTATATATTACTAATATATAGTGCTTTTAAGATAGATTTAGTAGTATACTATTATAACCTTTTAGTTCTTAAATAGCTATTACCTTAGGGCTAATACTATACCTTAATACTAAATATACTAAATATACTAAATTGCTTTTCTTTTATATATTTTAGTATATAACCTTAATTATTTACTTTATTATATGCTTTAGAGCACCCTAGTTAGGCTAGCTCTGGTATTATTTTGCCCTTTAGTTGGCTGTAAAAAGGCTAGTATTATGCCTTCCTTTGCTATCTCTGTTGTTTTAATTATAGCTTATAGGTTTATTTTATAAAAAGGCCCCTTAGTTATATACTCCTTTCTCTTAACTACCTCTTTATTAGTCCCCTGGTTTTTTCTCTATAATAACCCTTACTTATAATAGCTATTATAACCTCTGACTAATAGCTGTAGAAAAACAGTAGCCTTATAGCATAAGCCTCCCTAGCCTGCTGCTATCTATTATTGCTTACTAAGCACAGCTAAGACTATACTAGATATGCCCCTATATAATTTAGGTATCTCTCCTATACCTTACCTGTTAATATTAAGTAAGTCCTTTCTCTTTTAAGGTATTTTCTAGTAGTATACCTACTATATCTTGCTTTCTCTTTATAATACCTAGTAATATATTTAATCTTATAATAGTTATAATATTACTTTAGGTGGATTATTTTATTATATAGCTTAGCATTAAAAATCTTTACTTAGTATACTATTTCCTTATAGTATAAGTAGTTCACTGCCTTAGTGCCCTTAATACTAACCACTAGTAGTGCCCTTATTATTATTCCCTTTAGCTTTTATACTATTATTTTTGCTATATTTAAACTATTCTCCTTTTTAATGTTTTTCCTTATATCTTTAGTTATAATATGGTTTGTTAATTATATTAGGAATCCCTTAATAATTATACTAAATATCTTAAACAAAGCTCTTAAGACCTTTATAATAAAGAATAAAGGAAAGTCAACGGAACACCGCGGATACGACGCGGTATTACGCTTAAAACGAAAAAGAAGCATAGAATCAGATTCCTTATCATTAATTACCCCCCCTAGTAATAGCATATTATATAAGGGGAGTAAGCGGCATAAGGGGTATAATAATTAATAAATTTTTATATAGATTTATAACTAATAAAGGATAAGGCACTACCTAGGAAGAAACATAATATTAAGGAAAGAATCCTAGAGTAATAATAATACAGGAAAAACTAAAGAATAAAATGAAATTACTAAAGGAATTAATAATAAAAGTTATCCTAAAGGTAGAAATAATAAAAGTATAGGCTTTTATTAGAACTTTTATATAAATTACTATAAATACAGGAGGGGAGATAGCTTAAGTAAGAACTAACATAAGAGGCCTACAGGCCTTAATTATAAAAGCAGTTAATAATAAAGTAAAAACCACGGTTAAGAAGGCAGTTAAGAAGGCAATAAAGGCTGTTTATAGGACTAGATTAGTGGTTAGGGGGACTTAGGTAAATATTATAGCTTGCGGAGTTATAGGGCAGAATATAATAATACCTTTAGCCTAAACAGAGGGTATAGTAATACCAGCCTGCTATTACTAGAAAGCACTAGTAAAGGGAAGCACTATTAGCAAGGTAGTTAGGAACAGATTACTAGGAGAGATTATAAAGGTAGTAAACAGCGCTATTAGCATAAAGGAGGCAGTAGCAGTATACTAATTATAAAGTAAAGACATAGTTATTATGTTTATAAAAGCAGAGAGGAAATAAAAGGAAAATACAGCCTAAGTGAGAGTTACCTTTAGACCTAAGGCAGAAGTAAATAAGAAGATGTTTAGTGTGATTATTAAGGGATTCCTAATATAATTAACAAACCATATTGCAATTAAGGATATAAGGAAGAATATTAAAAAGGAGAATAGATTAAATATAGTAAAGATAATAGTATAAAAGCTAAGAGGAACAGCGACAAGGGCACTATTAGTAGTTAGTGTTAAGGGTACTAAGGCAGCAAACTAACTATACCATAGGGAAATAGTATACTAAGCAGAGATTTTTAATGCTAAGCTATATAATAAGATAATCCACCTAAAGCAATATTATAACTGCTATAAGATTAGATATATTGCCAGATACTATAAGGAAAAAGCAAGATATAGTAGGTATACTGCTGGAAAACACTCTAAGGAAGAGAGAACTTACCTAATATTAACAGGTAAGGTACAGGAGAGATGCCTAAATTATATAGGGGCACATCTAGTATAGTCTTAACTGTGCTTAGTAAGCAATAAGAGATAGTAGTAGGCTAGGGAGGCTTATGCCATAAGGCCGCTGTTCTTCCATAACCATTAGTTAGAGGTTATAACAGCTACTATAGGCAAGGGTTATTAAGGAAAAGAAACCAGGGGACTAATAGAGAGACAGCTAAGAGAAAGGAGCATATAACTAAGGGGCCCTTTTATAAGATAAACTTACAAGCTAAGATTAGGATAACAAAAACTAGCAGAGAAAGGCATAATACTGGCCTTTTTACAGCTAACTAAAGGGCTAAATAATACCAGAGCCAGCCCAACTAGGGTGCTCTAAAGCATATAATAAAGTATATAATTAAGGTTATATACTAGAATACATAAAAGAAAAGCAATCTAGTATATCTGGCATTAGAGCATAACGTTAGCCCTAAGGTAATAGCCATTTAAAAACCAGGAGGCTATAATAGTATACTACTAAATCCATCTTAAGGACACTATATATTAGTAATATATAGTAAAAGAATAGTAATTTATATATACTAAAAGGTTAAGACAGGACTTTAGACTATAAGAAGGGGGAAGGATTAGTATAATATTAAGCTATGTAGAGTAGAGATATATAACATTTATTCTCTGGCTTATAAAAGGGAGTGGCAGACGCTTTTATAACACTTTGCTAATACCTAGGCAAAGGGCTGGAGTGTATTTATAGGGGACTTTAACCAACATTACCCCTTATAGGACAGATTTGGCCGAACATCTTTAGGGTATAATAAGATATTAGAATTTATAACAAGGTAGCAACTTAGCCTAGCTATGCTATTTAGGGAAGTAATAAAGAGAGAACATGGTAGTAGGGATAGCACTATTAACCATACATAGACCACCTATAACATTAGTGTTGAATTCATTAGGCTAGTAAAAATCGCCAGATCCGACCATATGCCCCAGCTTATTAGCATTAGAACAAATAAGAAATTAAGCAACAGCCTAGGGTTAGTCCGGGGTTAGAGGATAGCAAATAAGAACCTTATTATAGCAAAGGCTTTAAACAGGCTTAAAAAGAAGGGGTTAGAGCTTCTGCTATATAACCGGCAAGAAATTAATAACTATACGTAGTAGCTTACCTAACAGCTTACGAAGATAGCTAATATAGCAGCACCTAAGCAACCTTAAGGGCATAGTAAACTATAGCCTTAGTGGAATAAAAGGGTAAGGGACGTAATAGTAGAGGCAAGATGTGTTAATAGGCAGTGGTAGTAATAACAGATATAGGAAGCATGGCAGGCCTTAATAAAAGCTATAAAAAAACAGGATTATATTATCTTAAAGGAGAAGAAAAGTAGCTGGCAATAGGTAGTTAGTAAGTTATCTAGGTCTAAAGGGAGTCTTTAGACCCTAGAGCGTTAGGCCTGGCTATAGAGTGGACTTCCTCCTAAAAGGCAACAGGTCCTACTACTAACCTAGCTAGGAGATAATAGTAAGGAGGAGATAGTAGAGGTTATATATAAGGGTAAGGCAAGGGTATTTATAGAGAGGTTCTTCTTTCTATCCACAGCTAGGGCTTTAGGTCCGGAGGTAGAGGAGGGGATAAGATACTATAATAATAATTAGGCAGTTCCCGTGTTTATAGAGGAGGAAATTAAAGAGGTTATAAAAAATATAGTAAGTTAAAAAGCCCTAGGACTGGACAAGCTGCTAACGGGTTTCCTTAAGCTATATAAAGCAGCCCTAATATTATGTTTAACACGCCTTATAAATGCTTACTATAGCTTAGGATATTATCCGGCCTCCTTCTAACAAGCAAAGGTAGTAGTTTTATGTAAACCTAGGAAGTCCCCTAAGGAGTTAGGCAGACCAGGGGGGTAAAGGCTAATATTACTATTAAACACAATAGGTAAAGTAATTAAGGGAGCTATTATAAGGAGGATTACTATTATAGCAAAGGAAGGCTATATACTACTAAATATATAAATAGGTAATAGGGCTGGCAGATTAACAGAAATAGCACTAAATATACTAAAAGAGGTTATAAGAATGGCATGGCATTACTGGGAAATAGTATTATTACTATAGCTAAATATTACTAGGGCGTTTAACACTATTAGCTATAAATAATTAATCTGTACTATAAAGGAGTTAGGACTGCTAGGGTAAATGGCCAGATAGGCACAGGGCTTTACATTAAAAAGGAGAGCATAATTAGCATTTAACGGACGTATTACTAAGGAAATCCAAGTTACTATAAAGGTTCTGCAAGGGTTACTAGCGTTTTCTATTCTCTTCCTGCTCTATATTATGCTACTATATTACAGACTAGTAGCAGCGGAATTAACATTAACATTAGGGTTCTTAGATAATATAAACATTATAGTATATAGAAAAACAGTAGAGAAGACAAAAGTATAACTAGAAAGAGCCTAGAGAATATATAAGGAGTAGTTAAAGGAGTATAGGCTAAGGTTTAACCTAGGAAAGAGTAAGCTAATACACTTTATAAGGAAGAGGCAGGCGATTACAATAACAATCCAACTTAGAAGAGTAATAATATAACCGACATAATTAGCGTAATTCCTAGGGGTTTGGATTTACTAGAAGCTTCGTTAGTTAACCTATATAGAGAAGGTAAATGCTAAATTGTCACAGTAGAAATTAGCGCTTATAGTACTAGCTATGTCTACGTAGGGATGCTGACTAAAGTATGCAAGATCCCTTTATATATAGGTAATAAAAAGCATAATAGCCTATAGAGCTGGGATATACCACACCCACAGTAAGCCAAAAGGGGTAGCATAGGGGGTAGCAAAGGCATTTATAAGGGAATAGAATAAATACTTAAGGCAGGTTATAAGGGCATATAAGGTAACGCTAGTAACACTCTTAAAGACAGAAGCAGTAGTGCTGCTAGTAGATTTATACCTTAATTACGTTAAACAACAATTCTACTAAAGACTTAAGAATAGTAGTATAGGCAAGAAGATATAGCAGGCTTGTAATTTAATAATATTACAGCTATAATGCTAAGGAAGAGGCCGCTAATATAATTGCTATAAGGCGTTTCTTAATGCCCCCCCCCCCCTCCCTAGCAGCCTTATAGCTAGACAGGAATTAAAGAGGGAGTAGGAAAAATAGTAGATCTAGCAGAGGCATAAGGCTTAAGTAAGAAAAGGACGAGCAAAAGTAATAGCAGTAGACAAGGAACCTAACTTTAAGAGCATAAAAAAGATAGTAAAGCTTTATAATAGCCTGCTTAAGTATAAATCTACGGCCCTAGTTTAGCTTTAAACAGAAAAAATAAGGCTAAATGCCTTCCTTTATAATAGATAGGTGCCTAAGGTAACTTTACTAATATGCTAATACTAGGGAGAAGATAAGGATATTTACTACCTTATCCTGTTATGCCTAGAATATAACCATCTAAGACTAATTTTAGTAGTGCCTATAATAAGAGATCTGTAGGAACTTAGGGCAGCGCTTAATAACAAAAAGCTAGCACTAAATATTATAAAGTAGGTGCTTTTAACTAGGCAACTTTAGTAGTACAGGTTAGCGGAGGAGCTTAGTAAGGCGTAGTAGATATATAATAACAAGGCTAAGAAAGGGACTAAAGGCAACAGAAACAACAGGATAGAGGAGGAAGAGCCGGACTAGGAGGGGAGGTGCTTATAAGGGGTTTTTACTAACATACTAACCTTTTATATAAAGCATAACTACACTTCTATTATTATCTGCAGTTCCGGGGAACTGGTAGATATCTTATACTAATGGTTGGAAATAATAAAGACTTTATATTAGAGGCTTAGCAGGAGCTATATAGAAGAATATGGGTTTTCTCCCCTATCTTAGGGTTTTTCCTATATTAAGAAGTTAGTTAATGAACTAGTTAGTGGCTCTAGCTACCTAGCGTATATGAATAATAATATATAATATTTATTCCCTGGCTTATAAAAGGGAGTAGCAGACGCCTTTATAACACTTTACTAATACCTAGGCAAAGGGCCGGAGTGTGTTTATAGGGGACTTTAACTAATACTATCCCTTATAAAATAAATTCAGCTAAACCTCTTAAGGGCATAATAAGATATTAGAATTTATAACAAGGTAGTAACTCGGCCTAGCTATGCCGTTTAGGGAAGTAATAAGGAGAGAATATAGTAGTAGGAATAGTACTATTAACTATACATAGACTACTTATAACGTGAGTATTAAATTTATTAGGCTAGTAGAAATCGCCAGATCTAACCATATACCTTAGCTTATTAGCATTAAGATAAGCAAGGAATTAAGTAACAGCCTAGGGTTAGTCTGGGATTAGAGGACAGCAGACAAGAACCTTATTATAGCAAAGGCTTTAAACAGGCTTAAAAAGAAGGGGTTAGAGCTCCCGCTATGTAACCAGCAGGAAATTAATAACTATATATAATAGCTTACTTAATAACTTATAAAGATAGCTAATATAGTAGCACCTAAATAACCTTAAGAGCATAGTAAACCACAGCCTTAGTAGAATAAAAGGGTAAAGGATATAATAGTAGAGGTAAGACATACTAATAAGTAGTAGTAGTAATAATGGATATAGGAATTATAGCAGGCCTTAACAAAAGCTATAGGAAAACAGAATTATATAATTTTAGAGAAAAAGAAAAGCAGTTAGCAACAGGTAGTTAGCAAGTTATCTAGGTCTAAAGGGAGCCTTTAAACCCTAGAGCACTAGGCCTGGCTATAAAGTAGACTTCTTCTTAAGATATAACAGGTCTTACCACTAACTTAGCTAAGAGATAATAGCAGGGAGGAGATAATAAAGGTTATATATAAGGGTAAGGCAAAGGCATTTATAGAGAGGTTCTTTCCCTTATCCGCAGCTAGAGCTTTAGGTTTAGAAATAAAGGCAGAGATAAGATACTATAGTAATAATTAGGTAGTTCCTGTGTTTATAGAGGAGGAAATTAAAGAAGTTATAAAGAATATAGCAAGTTAAAAAGCCCTAGGGCTAGACAAGCTACTAATAGGTTTTCTTAAGCTATACAGAGCAGCCCTAATATTGTGTTTAATATGCCTTATAAATGCATACTATGGTTTAGGACACTATCCGGCCTCCTTTTAATAAGCAAAGGTAGTAGTTCTATATAAACCTAGGAAAACCCCTAAGGAGTTAGGCAGACCAGGGGGGTAAAGGCTGATATTACTATTAAATATAATAGGAAAAGTAATTAAAGGAGCTATTATAAGGAGGATTACTACTATAGTAAAGGAAGGCTATCTACTACTAGACATATAAATAAGCAATAGGGCTAGCAGGTTAATAGAGGTAGTACTAAATATACTAAAAGAGGTTATAAAAATAGCATAGCATTACTAGGGAATAGTATTATTACTATAGCTAAATATTACTAGAGCGTTTAATACTATTAGCTATAAATAATTAATCTATACTATAAAGGAGTTAGAACTACTAGGGTAGATAGCTAGATAGACACAGGGCTTTATATTAAAAAGGAGAGTATAATTAGCATTTAATAGATGTATTACTAAGGAAATCCAAGTTACTGTAGGGGTTCTATAAGGGTTGCTAGTGTCTCCTATCCTCTTTCTGCTTTATATTATACTATTATATTAAAGACTAGTAATAGCGGAATTAATATTAACATTAGAGTTCTTAGATAATATAAACATTATAGTATATAGAAAAACAGTAAAGGAGATAAAAGTATAACTAGAAAAAGCCTAGAAAATATATAAAAAGTAGTTAAAGAAGTATAGGCTAAGGTTTAACCTAGGAAAGAGCAAGCTAATATACTTTATAAGGAAAAGGCAGGCGATTATAATAATAATCTAACTTAAAAGAATAATAATATAACCGATATAATCAGCATAATTCCTAGGGGTTTGGATTCACTGGAAGCTTTGTTAGTTAACCTATATAGAGAAGGTAAATGCTAAATTATTACAGTAGAAGTTAGCACTTATAGTGCTAGCTATGTCTACATAGGAATGCCAACTAAAGTGTGCAAGATCCCTTTATATACAGGTAATAAAAAGCATAATAGCCTATAAAGCTAGGATATACCACACCTATAGTAAGTTAGAAGGGGTAGTACAGGGGGTAGCAAAGGTATTTATAAGGGAATAGAATAAATACTTAAGACAGGTTATAGGGGCATATAAGGTAATATTAGTAATACTCTTAGAGACAGAAGCAGTAGTGCTATTAGTAGATCTATACCTTAATTACATTAAGTAATAATTCTACTAAAGACTTAAGGATAGTAGTATAGGCAAGAAGATATAACAGGCCTGTAATTTAATAGTATTATAGCTATAACGCTAAGGAAGAGGCTGCTAACATAATTACTATAAGGCGTTTCCTAATGCCCCCCCCCCCCTCCCTAGCAGCCTTATAGCCAGATAGGAATTAGAGAGGGAGTAGGAAAAACAGTAGATATAATAAAGGCATAAGGCTTAAGTAAGAAGAGAATAGGCAAAAGTAATAGTAATAAATAAGGAACCTAACTTTAAGAGCATAAAAAAGATAGTAAGGCTTTATAATAGCCTGCTAAAGCATAAATCTACAGCCTTAGTATAGCTTTAAATAAAAAAGATAAGACTAAATGCCTTTCTTTATAATAAATAGGTACCTAAGGTAATATTACTAATATATTAATACTAGGGAGGAAATAAGGATATTTACTACCTTATCCTGTTATGCCTAGAACATAACTATCTAAGGCTAATCCTAGTAGTACCTATAATAAGAGACCTATAGGAACTTAGAGCAGCGCTTAATAATAAAAAGCTAGCACTAAATATTATAAAGTAGGTGCTTTTAACTAAGTAACTTTAATAGTACAGGTTAGTAGAGGAGCTTTACAAGGTATGGCAGATATATAATAATAAGACTAAAAAAAGGACTAAAGGTAATAAAAATAATAGAATAAAGGAGGAAGAGCTGGATTAGAAGGGGAGGTGCTTATAGGGGGTTTTTACTAATATACTAACCTTTTATATAAAGCATAACTATACTTCTATTATTATCTACAGTTCCGGGGAACTAGCAGATATTTTATACTAATAGTTAAAAATAATAAAGACTCTATATTAGAGGCTTAGCAGGAGCTATATAGAAGAATATAGGTTTTCTCCCCTATCTTAGGGTTTTTCCTATATTAAGAAGTTAGTTGATGAACTAGTTAGTGGCTCTAGCTACCTAGCGTACATGAATATATAACTCTGCTAGCCTAAATAGTCTTATCCCTACCTTCTTAGTCTTTAAAACCTATTTAAGGATAATAAATAATTCCCCCTTAAGCTTTATAATTACCTAAAGAGCTAAGATACTTTAGAAAGTAATAAATAAAGTAAGATACAGTCTTATAAGGCACTAAGTTAATAATGCCCTTAATACTTAAAATAGCCTAATAACCCTACTAATATATAATCTTCCCTTAAACTCTAATATATAAGTTTATTATAAGAAAGGCAGATAAACTGGCCTATATAAGCTTCTTTTAATAAAAGGAGAGACTTATATTATTAAGATGCCTTATAGCCTTATAAAGTTTTAATTTATAGTTATTAAGCTATATATTACTTTACTAGAAGCATAGACTTCTTATAAGAATAACTAAGCTTAAAATAAGGAAGCTATAGGAATAGCTTTAACTTCCTAAAAAAGGCAAGGCCTAAGGCTAAACAACCTAAACCAGGAAAATGCCAAGATTAACAAAATTGTTCACAAGACTTTCCCCAATAAAATTATTTATAAGACTCCCCTTGATAACCCTATAAATCCACTATAAAGAGGCCGTGGAAGACCTTAGAAATACTCTTAACTAGAAGCTTTCCTTACAGAGAAAGAAAAGGCTGATTTTTAACTTATAATTAACCTATATACTTAAGGAAAGATAACCACACCTGGAGAACCCTTTAAACTCTCTAACAAGGCCGAGATTAATACTTTGCTAGTAAGAAATATATTTAAATTTATTTAATTTAACCCTTAAAAGCATGGAAGTAAGAGACTCTTTAGTTTATAGATAGTGTATGAGATTAAGGGTAAAGCAACCAATTCCCCTTATAAAAAATTATAATATATTATTTAAGAATATAGTAACTATAGGAAAGAAGTTATCCTTATACAGTCCCTAATAATTTAAAGAGCTAGTTAGAGGCTTATTATTACTCTCGCTTTATTATTAAAAAGAGAAGGTATTATAGCTTAGTTAAGGAATATTACCTAAGTATATATGCAGTTATAAATAAAGCTTAATTGCATAATTCTTATAAAGCTTCTAGCATAGATTACACACCTTTACCCGCTAAATATTATTATAGTTGTAATAAAGCCACTTTACAAAATTGCGGAAGTAGGCATATATTAATAGTTAATATATTTTAATTATTATTATTAAAAACTTTAGATAATTACTTTTACCTATAACCTATGCCTACTTATTTCCTTAAAAGAAAGCTCTTGTTTTAGACTTATTAGAATACAAACCAATAATATATTAAGCCTTAGTAATACTAAATTCTTTTTTTTAAAAGAAGTTAAGTTGAAAAATGCTAGATTTCTTACAAAGCTAAAGCAATGCCTAAAGAAATTAACACCATTAATATTTAATAGTTACATCTTAAGCAAAGCTAATAATGATACCTTCTTTTTATAGTAAAAGGTATAAGGAAAGAAGCTATTAGAAGTTAACTAGGATAATTAAGCTTAATATATTAAGCAGAGGGCTTAAGGTGTATATATTGCTCTTATTTGCTAACCTAAAGCCTCTTATAATCTTTCTGTTACTACCTAAAGTTAATAACTAAAACCTAATAATATAATAAAGCTTAATAAGAGGCTTAGATAGCAAATTAATAATTAAAACCACGGACTTTACTATGTGCCTCTCTTACTAAAAAAGCCTCCCTTTATGTTTTTATTAATAGCTCCTTTACTAATAATAAAGACCTTAGTTTGTAACTTAGATATGTAATTATTCTTAGTAATAAGGAAAAGAACATTAATGCCTCTAAATTTACGCTTATAGGCAATATTATAACCTATAGCTCTATAAAATCTAAAAGAGTTATAAGGAGCGCCTTAGCATTAAAGCTGTATAAAATGGTCTAAGGAGTTAATATTACTTATGTAATAAGTATAATATTAAAGATTATCACTAATTGATTAAACAAGCTAAATATCCTAATTATAATATGCACTAATTTTTTTTTATTATATAAATATATTATTAAATTAGGCACTATAAAGGAGAAAAGGCTTATAATTAATATTATGGTATTGTAATAGTTATATAAGCAAAGGGAAATCGCAGAAATCCAATAAATAAATAGCTATAATAACCTTGCTAATATAATAATAAAAGCCTCCCTAAATAAAAGCCTTAAGACCTTTATAACTAAAAATAAGGTTTAAATTTAAGTAAAAGGTTAAGTAAAGAGACTAGTATTAAGCGTTAAAGCTAAAGTTGCTTAAGAGGAATTAAGCGCGTAATAAAGAGTTTAAATTCAATAAATCTAAACGTAATTAATTTAAGGGGCTTTAAGGATGCTTTAGACTAGAAAAAGTTATTTATTTAGGTAATATTTCTTATGTATTGCAATGTTATTAATTTTTGCTTATTTGTTAGTTTTTACGGATTTTTTACGTGTTTTAGAGCAATTTCTCTTTTTTAATAAAGAGAGAGTTTATAAGTATTAAAATTGCTTATCTAGAGGATAAAAAGGATATATAATAGTAACTGGGAATTATAGGTTATATATATAATACACGTGCCCTAATTAGCTGGATTACTATGTTATGTAACCTAGGGCAGTACAATAGCTATAATACTACACTTTTACATTGTTCCCCTCTTTTCCCCCTTTAGATAATTATAACTATATAGAAATCAGACCTTTGTTACCCCCCCCACGTTATTGCTGCAGCAATCGTACCCTGTGAAACCATCACTATATATAAGTAATTTAAGCCTTAAGTAAATATAAGGCAGATATAGAAGTATATATATAGAGTTATAAAAATTAAGCAGACCTTTTTCCTTTTTTCTTTCTTTATAAATATTATTCTTATTTAAGTTACTAGCTTTATAATAGTATTTTAGCAAGACTATAATATATAATATTTATTTCTTTATTATTTACCTTAAAAACCTTGGTAAATATAATATAAAGGTTATACTTATAATAAATAAAATAATAATAAATGTAGTATAACCTAATACTATAGCTAACCTAGTAAAGATAAGCACTATATAGGAGTTACTATACCTTTAAAATACAGTAGTAATATAGAAAATAATAAATTAAAACATAGTAAATTAAATTATTAAGCTAAAATAATAGCTATAAATAGTATTTACTTTAGCTATATTTTTTACTATTAATATAAGTACCTTAGGTATAAGTAAATAATAAGTAGCCTTAATAAAGATAAAACTAAAGAAAAAACCCCTTAATATAAGTAACCCTTATAATAAAAATAGGGTTAAATACTAGGCTTAGTATAGTCTTTTAGCTTATAAACTAGTAGCTAATAGTGCCTTTATTAATAATAATTAAAATAAATAGTGTTTTATTTACTAGTACATATTAGCTTAAGTTTAGGTATAAATTATACCCTTTTTTAAGGCTAGGAAATCTCTTTATTTTTTTATAGTAAAGTTTTTATTATATCTTAACTCCTTATTTATTAACCCCTACTAATAGGAGCAGGCTATTACTAAACTTAACTAGGTTAAATAATAACTAAGGGAAAAATTTAATATTTTTTTATTTAATTTAAATAGAAACTTATCTTAATAAGAGGATATAAATAAGTAAACCTTATAAAACTATTTAAACTATATATAGCTTTAAATAAAAAGATATATAATTACTATATAGGATATAATATTCCTTATATTAATTACTAAGGGGTAGTAGCTAGGCTATAAAGTATTATACTAAATATTAAGTTATACAAACTATAGGAGTAATCTAAGCTATAGTACTATAAATAAGCTAAACCCCCTTTAGCTTTCTCTTATAATAAAAAGAGAGATATATAAATAATATGAGTAAATATTATAGTATTAATAGATAGGGAAAAAACATGTATTATATAGGTTTTTAAAGAAACTATATAAATATAATAGGATAATAAGTAGTACTTATATTACAATAATATAAATTACTATATAAAGGCTTACCAGCTCCTCCTAGTATAACCTCTAAATATAACTATATATATACTAAATATAACTAATTACTAGTCTAAACCTAAAGTAAAAGATAAATTAAAAAAAAATAGCCCTTAAGTATAAGGCTTAATAAGGGGGAAAAAAATAGTAAGATATTATTATACTAACTATATATTATAGCTAAGGCATATAAATAAATAAAATAAAAAATAAATACTACTCCTTTTCTATTACTAGTTTTATTTAATAAAATAGCCTTTATTAATATATAAGTAAATAATAAGTATAATAGCTATACTATTATAAGTAAATCTTTTATATAAAGTATAAGGTTTTTTATATTCTTATTAGCCTAACCTTAAATAATTTAAATAGCTATTTTTATTAAAAAGTAAGGCTAAAATAGCATAGAATCCGTCAAAAATACGGAACACCGCGGATACGACGCGGTATTACGCCTAAAACAAAAAAGAAGCACAGAATCGGATTCCTCATTATTAATTACCCCCCCTAGCAATAGCGCATTATATAAGGGGAGTAAGCGGCATAAGGAGTATAATAATTAACGAATTTTTATATAAATCCGCAACTAATAAAGGATAAGGCATTACCTAGGAAGAAACGCAATATTAAGGAGAGAATCCTAAAGTAATAGTAGTATAGGAAAAACTAAAGAATAAAATAAAATCACTAAAGGAATTAATAATAAAAGTTATCCTAAAAGCAGAAATAATAAAAGTATAAGCTTTTATTAGAACTTTTATATAAATTACTATAAATATAAGAGGGGAGATAGCCTAAGTAAGAACGGACACGGGAGGCCTATAGGCCTTAATTATGGAAGCAGTTAGCAGCAGAGTAGAAACCATAGTTAAGAAGGCAGTTAAGGAGGCAATAAAGGCTGTTTATAGGACTAGATTAGCAGTTAGGGGGACTTAGGCAAATATTGCAGCTTGCGGAGTTATAGGGCAGAATATAATAATACCTTTAGCCTAAACAGAGGGTATGGCAATACCAGCCCGCTATTACTAGGAAGCACTAGTAAAGGGAAGCACTATTAGCAAGGCAGTTAGGAACAGATTACTAAGAGAGATTATAAAGGCAGTAAATAGCACTATTAGCATAGAGGAGGTAGTAGCAGCACGCTAATTGTAAAGTAGAGACATAGTTATTATATTTATAGAAGCAGGGAGGAAATAGAAGGAAAACACGGCCTAAGTGGGAGTTACCTTTAGACCTAAGGCAGAAGTAAACAGGAAGATGTTCAGTGTAATTATCAAGGGATTCCTAATACAATTAATAAACTACATTACAATCAAGAATATAAGGAAGAACATTAAAAAGAAGAATGGATTAAATATAGCAAAGATAACGGTATAGAAGCCAAGAGGAACAGCAATGAGGGCACTATTAGTGGTTAGTGTTAAGGGCACTAAGGCAGTAAACTAACTATGCCATAGGGGAATAATATACTAAGCAGAGATTTTCAATGCTAAGTTATATAATAAGATGATCCACCCAAAGCAATGTTATAACTGCTATAAGATTAGACATATTGCCAGATACTATAAGGAGAAAGCAAGATACAGTAGGTATGCTGCTAAAAAACACCCTAAGGGAGAGAGGACTTACCCGACATTAACAGGCAAGGTACAGAAGAGATACCTAAATTATGCAGGGGCACATTTAGTATAGTCTTAACTATACTCAGTAAGTAATAAGAAATAGCAGCAGGCCAGGGAGGCTTATGCCATAAGGCTGCTGTTCTTCTGCAACCATTAGTCGGAGGTTGCAACAGCTACTATAGGCAAGGGTTATTAGGGAAAAGAAACCGGGGGACTAATAGAGAGGCAGCTAAGAGAAAGAAGCATACAACTAAGGGGCCCTTCTATAAGATAAACCTACAAGCTAAGATTAGGACAACAGAGACTGGCAGAGAAAGGCACAATACTAGCCTTTCTATAGCCGACTAAAGGGCCAAATAATACCAGAGCCAGGGAGCGACCAACACCGCGGACACGACGCGGTATTACGCCTAAAACGAAAAAGAAGCATGGAATTAGATTTCTTATCGTTAAATACCCCCCCTAGTAATAGCGCATTACATAAGGGGAGTAAGCGGTATAAGGGGTGTAATAATTAATAAATTTTCGTATAGATCTATAACTAACAAAGGATAAGGCACCACCTAGGAAGAAATATAATATTAAGGAGAAAATCCTAGAGTAATAGCAGTACAGGAAAAACTAAAGAATAAAATAAAATCACTAAAGGAGTTAATAATAAAAGTTATTCTAGAGGCAGAAATAACAGAAGTGTGGGCTTCTATTAAGACCTTTATGTAAGTTGCTATAAATGTAGGAGGGGAGATAGCCTGAGCAAAGACTGGCACGGGAGATCTACAGGCATTAATTATAGAAGTAGTTAACAGCAAAGTAGAAACCACAGTTAAGAAGGCGGTTAAGGAGGCAATAGAGGCCGTCCCTAGGACTGGATTAACGGTTAGGGGGACTTAGGCAACTGTTATAGCTTGCAGAGTCACAGGGCAGAATATAATGATACCTTTAGCCTAAATAAAGGGTATAGCAATACCGGCCCGCTATTACTAGGAAGTAATAGTAAAGGGAAACACTATTAGCAAGGCAGTTAGGAACAGATTGCCAGGAGAGATTATAAAGGTAATAAACAGCGCTATTAGTATAGAGGAGGTAATAGTAGCACGCAGACTGTAGAGTGGAGACACAGTTATTACATTTACTAAGGCAGGGAGGAAATAAAAGGAAAACACGGCCTAGGTGAGAGTTGCCTTTGGACCTACGGCAGAAGTAAACAGGAAGATGTTTAGTGTGATTATTAAGGGATTCCTAATACAATTGACGAACCACATTGCAATTAAGGATATAAGGAAAAACATTAAAAAGGAGAATAGTCTAAATATAGCGAAGATAATAGTGCAAAAGCTAAAGGGAACAGCGACGAGGGCACCACTAGTAGTTAGCGTTAAGGGCACTAAGGCAGTAAACCGCCTATGCCATGGGGGAATAGTATACTAAGCAGAGATTTTTAATGCTAAGCTATACAACAAGATGGTCCACCTAAAGCAATATTATAATTACTATAAGATTAAATACATTGCCAGGTACTGTAAGGAGAAAGCAAGATGCAGCAGGTATGCTACTAGAAAACACCCTAAGAGAGAGAGGACTTGCCCGATGTTAACAGGCGAGGTACGGGAGAAATACCTAAATTGCGCAGGGGCATATCCAGTATAGTCTTAGCTATGCTTAGTAAGCAATAATAGGTAGCAACAGGCCCAGGAGGCTTACGCTATAAGGCCGCTGTTCTTCCGCGACTATTAATCGGAGGCCGTGATAGCTACTACAGGCAAGGGTTATTATAGAGAAGAGACCAGGGGATTAACGGAAAGGCAGCTAAGAGAAAGGAGTATATAACTAAGGGGCCTTTCTATAAGATAAATATATAAACTATAATTAGGACGGCAGAGACTGGCAGAGGAAGGCACAATGCTGGCCTTCCTATAACTAATAAGAGAGCAGAACAATACCGGAGCCAGCCTAACTAGGGTGCTCTAAAGCATACAATAAAGTACATAATTAAGGTTATGTACTAGAATATACAGAAGAAAAGCAATCTAGTACATCTGGCATTAGGGCATAACGTTAGCCCTAAGGTGATGGCTATCTAGGAACCAGGAGGCTATAACAGTATACTGCTAAATCCATCTTAGGGGCACTATACGTTAGTAATATATAGTGGAAGAATGGCAATTTATATACACTAGAAGGTCAAGGCAGGGCTTTAGACTATAGGGAGGGGGGAGGATTAGTATAGTGTTAAGCTATGTAGAGTAGAGGTGTACAACATATATTCCCCAGCTTACGAAAGGGGGTAGCAGACGCCTTTATAATACTTTGCCGACACTTAGGCAAAGGGTTAAAGTGTATTTATAGGGGACTTTAACTAACATTACCCCCTGTGGGACAGATTTAGCAGGACCTCTTAGGGGCATGATAAGATGTTGGAATTTATAATAAGGTGGCAACTCGGCCTAGTTACTCCGTTTAGGGAAGTAATAAGGAGAGAACATGGAAGCAGGGACAGCACTATTAATTATACATAGGCCACTCATAACGTTAGTGTCAAGTTCACCGGGCTAGTGGAAATTGCCAGATCCGACCATATGCCTTAACTTATTAACATTAGGACAAGCAAGGAATTTAGCAGCAGCCTAGGGTTGATCCGGGGTTAGAGGATAGCAAACAAGAACCTAATTATAGTAAAGGCGCTGAACAGGCTTAGAAAGGAGGGGTTAGAGCTCCCGCTAGGTAACCAGCAGGAAGTTAATAACTATGTGTAATGGCTTACTTACTAGCTCACAGAGATAGCCAATATAGTGGCACCTAAACAACCTTAAGGGCGTAGCAAACCACAGCTATAGTAGAATAAAAGGGTTAAGGATACAACAGTAGAGGCAAGACATGCTAGCAGGCAGTAGCGGCAACAACGGACGCAGGAATCATGGCAGACCTTAACAAAAGCTATAAAAATACAGGACTATGTTATCTTAGAGGAAAAGAAAAGCAGCTAGCAATAGGCTGTTAGTAAGCTATTTAGGTCTAAAGGGAGCCTCTGGACCTTAGAGCGTTAGGCCCGGCTATAGAGTGGACTCCCCCTGGAGATATAATAAGTTCTGCTACTAACTCGGCTAGGAAACGACAGCAGAGAGGAGATAGTAAAGGTTACACATAAGGGCAAGGCGAGGGCATTTGCAGAGAGGTTCTTCCCTCTATCCGCGGCTAGGGCTTTAGGACCAGAGAGAGAAAAGGGGACAAGATACTATAATAATAAATAGGTAGCTCCCGCATTTACAGAGGAGGAAATTAGAGAAGTTATGAAGAATACGGCAAGCTGGAAAGCCCTAGGGCCGGACGAGCTACTAACGGGTTTCCTTAAGCTATGTAGCACAGCCCTAATATTGTGTTTAATACGCCTTGCGAACGTATGCTACAGCTTAGGACACCATCCGGCCTCCTTCTAGCGTGCAAAGGTAGTAGTTCTATGCAAACCTAGGAAGACCCCTAAGGAGTTAGGTAGACCGGGGGGGTGGAGGCCGATATTATTACTAAATACAATAGGCAAAGTAATTAAGGGAGCCATTATAAGGAGGATTACTACTATAACAGAGGAAGGCTATATACTACTAGATATACAGATGGGTAATAGGGCTAGTAGGTTAATAGAGGTAGCACTAAGCATACTAAAAGAGGTAGTAAGGACGGCATGGCACTATTAGGGGATAGCATTATTACTATAGCTGGATATTACTAGAGCGTTTAACACTATTAGCTATAAATAATTAATATGCACTATAAGGGAGTTAGGACTGCTAGGGTGAATGGCCAGATGGACAAAGGGTTTTACATTAGGAAGAAGAGCATAATTAGCGTTTGATAGACGTACTACTAAGGAAATCCAAATCACTGCAGGGGTTCCGTAAGGGTTGCTGGCGTCTCTTATCCTTTTCTTATTATATATTACACTACTATATTAAAGGCTGGCGGCGGTAGAATTAACACTAACGTTAGGGTTCTCGGATGATATAAACATTATAGTATATAGAAAAATAGCAGAGGAGACCAAAGTATGACTAGAAAGAGCCTAGAGAATATATAAGAAGTGGTTAAAGGAGTATAGGCTAAGGTTTAACCCAGGGAAGAGCGAGTTAATGCACTTTATAAGGAAGAGGCAGGTAATTATAATGACAATCTAACTTAAAAGTATAACAATACAACCGATGTAATTAGCGCGATTCCTAGGGGTTTGGATCCACTAGAAGCTTTATTAGTTAATATACATAGAGAAGGTGAATGCTAAGCTGGCACAGCAGAAGTTAGCCCTTATAGTGCTGGCTGTGTCTACATGGGGATGCTAACTAGAATATGCAAGATCCTTTTATATGCAGGTAATAAGAAGCATAATAGCATATGGAGCTGGGATATATTACACCTATAGCAAGTTAGAAGGGGTAGTACGGGGGGTAGTAAAGGCATTTGTAAAGGAATAGAATAAATGCTTAAGGCGGGTTATAGGGGCGTATAAGGCAATGCTAGTAACACTCTTGGAGATAGAAGCAGTAGTACTGCTAGTGGATCTGTACCTTAATTACATTAAGCAATAATTCTACTAAAGACTTAAGGACAGTAGCATAGGCAAGAAGATATAACAAGCATGCAATTTGATAGTATTGTAGCTACAACGTCAAGGAAGAGGCTGCTGACGCAACCTCTATAAGGCGTTTCCTAATGCCCCCCCCCCCCTCCTCTGGCGGCCTTACAGCCAGGCAGGAATTAGAGAGAGAGTGGGAAAAACGGTGGATATAGCAGAGGTATAAGGCTTAGGTAAGAAGAGAACGGGCAAAAGCAACAGCAGTAGACAAGGAACCTAATTTTAAGAGCATAAAGAAGATAGCACGGCTTTATAATAGCCTGCTTAAGCATAAATCTATAGCCTTAGTGCAGCTCTAAACGGAAAAAATAGGGTTAAATGCCTTCCTTTATAGCAGACAGGTGCCTGAGGTAACATTGCTAATATGCCAATATTAGGGAGGAGATAAGGATATCTACCACCTTATTTTATCGTGCCCGGAATATAATCATCTAAGGCCAATCCTGGCAATGCCCGCGATAAGAGACCTAAGGGAACTTAGGGCGGCATTAAACAATAAGAAGTTTGCACTGATTATTGCAAAGTAGGTGCTCTTAACTAGGTGCCTCTAGCAGTATAGGTTGGCGGAGGAGCTTTACAAGGCATGGCAGATATGTAATAATAAGGCTAGGAAAGGGACCAGAAGTGACGGAAATAACAGAAGAGGGGAGGAGGAGCTGGATTAGGAGGGGAGGTGCTTATAAGGGGTTTCTACTAATATACTAACCTCTTATGTAAAGCACAACCACACTTCTGTTATTATCTGCAGTTCCCGGGGAACTAGCAGATACTATATACTAATAGTTAAAAATAATAAAGACTCTATAGTAGAGGCTTGGCGGGAGCTATATGGAAGAATATGGGTTTTCTCCCCTGTTTCAGGGTTTTTCCTGTATTAAGAAGTTAGCTAATGGACTAGATAGTAGCTCTAGCTACCTAGCGTACAATAATAATAATACCAGAGCCAGCCTAACCAGGGTGCTCTAAAGCACACAATAGAGTACATGATTAAGGTTATATACTGGAATACACAGAAGAAAAGCAATCTAGTATATCTGGCGTTAGGGCATAACGTCAGCCCTAAGGTAATAGCTATCTAGGAACCAGGAGGCTATAACAGTATACTGCTAAATCCATCTTAGGGACACTATATATTAGTAATATACAGTAGAAGAATAGCAATTTATATACACTAGAAGGTTAAGACAGGACTTTAGACTATAGGGAGAAGGAAGGATTAGTATAGTATCAAGCTATATAAAGTAAAGATATATAACATCTATTCCCCGGCTTATAAAAGGGAGTAGCAGACGCCTTTACAACACTTTGCTAATACCTAGGCAAAGGGCCGGAGTGTGTTTGTAGGGGACTTTAACCAATATCACCCCTTATAGGACAGATTCAGCCAAACATCTCCGGGGTATAATAAGATATTAGAATTCATAACAAGGTAGCAACTCGGCCTAGCTATGCCATTTAGGGAAGTAACAAGGAGAGAACATAGCAGTAGGGATAGCACTATTAACTATGCGTGGACTACCTATAACGTTAGTATTAAATTCATCAGGCCAGTGGAAATCGCCAGATCTAACCATATGCCCTAGCTTATTAGCATTAGGATAAACAAGGAATTAAGCAATAGCCTAGGGTTAGTCCGGGGTTAGAGGACAGTAAACAAGAACCTTATTATAGCAAAGGCTTTAAACAGGCTTAGAAAGAAAGGGTTAGAGCTTTTGCTATATAACTAGTAAGAAATCAATAACTATGCGCAGTGGCTTACCTAATAGCTTACAGAGATAGCTAATACAGCAGTACCTAAGCGACCTTAAGGGCACAGTAAACTACAGCCTTAGTAAAATAAAAGGGTAAGGGACGTAACAGCAGAGGCAAGACGTGCTAATAAGCAGTAGCAGTAATAACGGACATAGGAAGTATAGCAGGCCTTAACAAAAGCTATAAAAAAACAGGATTATATTATCTTAGAGGAGAAGAGAAGTAGCTAGCAACAGGCAGTTAGCAAGTTATCCAGGTCCAAAGGGAGTCTTTAGACTCTAGAGCATTAGGCCCGGCTATAAAGTGGACTTCCTTCTAAAAAGCAACAGGTTCCACTACTAACCCAGCTAGGAGACAATAGCAGGGAGGAGATAGTAGAGGTTACACACAAGGGTAAGGCAAGGGCATTTACAGAGAGGTTCTTCCCTCCATTTACAGCTAGGGCTCTAGGTCCGGAGGCAGAGGAGGGGACAAGATACTGTAATAACAATCAGGCAGTTCCTGTGTTTATAAAGAAGGAAATTAAAGAGGTTATAAAGAATATAGCAAGTTAGAAAGCCCCAGGACCAGACAAGCTGCTAACAGGTTTCCTTAAGCTATGTAAAGCAGCCCTAATATCGTATTTAACACGCCTTGTAAATGCTTGCTACGGCTTGGGATATCATCCGGCCTCCTTCTAACAAGCAAAGGTAATAGTTCTATGCAAACCTAGGAAGTCCCCTAAGGAGTTAGGCAGACCAGGGGGGTAGAGGCTAATATTGCTATTAAATACAATAGGCAAAGTAATTAAGGGAGCTATTATAAGGAGGATTACTATTACAGCAAAGGAAGGCTATATACTACTAGACATGCAAATAAGCAACAGGGCTGGCAGATTAATAAAAATAGCACTAAGTATGCTAAAAGAGGTTATAAGAATGGCGTGGCATTACTAGGGAATAGCATTATTACTATAGCTAGATATTACTAGGGCATTTAATACTATTAGCTATAAACGATTAATCCGCACTATAAAGGAGTTAGAACTACTAGGGTAGATGGCCAGATAGGCATAGGGCTTTACATTAAAAAGGAGAGCATAATTAGCATTTAATGGACATATTACTAAGGAAATCCAAGTCACTGCAGGGGTTCTGCAAGGGTCGCTAGCGTCTCCTATCCTCTTCCTGCTCTATATTACGCCACTATATTAAAGACTAGCAGCAGCAGAATCAACATTAATGTTAGGGTTCTTAGATAATATAAACATTATAGTATATAGAAAAACAGTAAAGGAGATAAAAGTACAACTAGAAAGAGCCTAGAGAATATATAAGAAGTAGTTAAAGGAGTATAGGCTAAGGTTTAACCCAGGAAAAAGCAAGCTAATACACTTTACAAGAAAGAGGCAGGCGATTATAATAATAATCCGACTTAAAAGAGCAACAATACAACCGACATAATCAGCGCGATTCCTAGGGGTTTGGATTCACTAAAAGCTTTGTTAGTTAACTTATATAAAGAAGGTAAATACTAAATTGTTATAGTAGAAATTAGCGCTCACAGCGCTGGCTGTGTCTACATAGGGATGCTGACTAAAGTGTGCAAGATCCCTTTATATACAGGTAATACAAAGCATAATAGCCTATAGAGCTAGGATATACCACACCTATAGTAAGCTAAAAGGGGTAGCACAGAGGGTAGTAAAGGCATTTATAAGGGAATAAAATAAATGCTTAAGGCGGGTTATAGGGGCATATAAGGCAACGCTAGTAACACTCTTAGAAATAAAAGCAGCAGTACCGCTAGTAGATCTATACCTTAATTACGTTAAATAACGATTTTACTAAAGACTTAAGGATAGTAGCATAGGCAAGAAGATACAGCAGGCCTGTAATTTAATAGCATTATAGCTACAATGCTAAGGAAGAGGCCGCTGACGTAATCGCTATAAGGCGTTTCCTAATGCCCCCCCCCCCCTCCCCTAGCAGCCTTACAGCTAGACAGGAATTAGAAAGGGAGTGGGAAAAACGGTAAATCTAGCAGAGGCATAAGGCTTAGGTAAAAAGAGAACAGGTAAAAGCAATAGTAATAAATAAGGAACCTAACTTTAAAAGCACAAAAAAGATAGTAAAGCTCTATAATAGCCTGCTTAAGCATAAATCTGCAGCCCTAGTTTAGCTTTAAACGGAAAAAATAAGGCTAAATGCCTTCCTTTATAATAAACAGGTGCCTAAGGTAACTTTACTAATATGCCAATGCTAGGGAGGAGACGAGGATATTTACCACCTTATCCTGTTATGCCTAGAATATAACCATCTAAGACCGATTCCAGTAGTGCCTATAATAAGAGATCTATAGGAACTTAGGGCGGCGCTTAATAATAAGAAGCTAGCACTAAATATCATAAAGTGGGTGCTTTCGACTAAGCAACTTCAGCAGTACAGGTTAGCAGAGGAGCTTAGTAAGGCATAGTAGATACATAATAATAAGGCTAAGAAAGGGACTAGAGGCAATAAAAACAACAGGATAGAGGAGGAAGAGCCGGACTAGGAGGGGAGGTACTTATAGGGGGTTTTTACTAATATACTAACCTTTTATATAAAGCACAACTACACTTCTGTTATTATCTGCAGTTCCGGGGAACTGGCAGATATCTTATACTAATGGTTAGAAACAATAAAGACTTTATATCAGAGGCTTAGCGGGAGCTATATGGAAGAATATAGGTTTTCTCCCCTATCTTAGGGTTTTTCCTATATTAAGAAGTTAGTTGATGAACTAGTTAGTGGCTCTAGCTACCTAGCGTACATGAATAATAAGGCTAAAATAGCTACTACTAAGGCTTAACTATAATATCTAGGGTTATTTAGTTTACTATTAATATAAATAAATAAAGTTTTTTAGTTTTAGTATATATAATCCTAGGTCTTACCTAGTTATATATCTTAGGAACCTTATAGCTAAAGTGATATAATATTATAATTTATATAGCTTAGAAATTGCTTATAGTTTATTCTTTAGGAAATCTTTAAGTATAAGTAATATTTATTAAGAAGGTAGTAACTCTAATAATTATAATATTAAGTTTAATATATACTAAAATAATATAATAAGTAGTAGTAAAAAAAGAAAAAAATATATAGTTTTTAGCTACTAGCTTATAAGATATAATCTTAATACTTAATATTTTTATATCTAAACTAGACCTAATTAAAATGCTTTTAAACTACCTGCTAAAAGAGCTCTAGGATTTTAAAGACCTATTTAATAAGAAAAAGGCAAATATATTACTATTATATAAAGGGACTATAAATTATTATATTTAATTATAAAAAAACCCTAATAGTATAAACTTTAAACTTCCTTAGGCTTTCTTATATAATATACCTTAAAAGTAGCTCTTAAAGATATAAAAGTAAATTATAAATCTTATAAATAAAGATTAAATATAAGCTAGCTTTTTATTAGCTAGGGCTTTAGTTTTACTTATTAAAAAGGCAGGAGAGGGTTAATAATTTTATATAAACTATTAGGTATTAAATAAAGTTATAGCCTAGGATAAATAATTTCTTTTTTTAATTAAGAAGACCCTTTACTTACTAGCTAAAGTAAGATACTTTACTAAGCTTAATATTTATATAGCCTATTATAAGCTATAAATTACTAAAACAAATAAGCAGTTAATGATATTTTAAATATAATTTAAACTCTTTAAGTAGCTAATTTATTTTTTTAGTTTAGTAAGAGTACTTACTACTTTTTAATAATAAAAAGAATAACCCACCGCGGATATGACACGGTATTACGCCTAAAACGGAAAAGAAGTATAAAATCAGATTCCTTATTATTAATTACCCCCCCTAGTAATAGTGCATTACATAAGGGGAGTAAGCAGTATAAGGGGCGTAATAATTAATAAATTTTTACATAGATCTATAATTAATAAAGGACAGGGCACTACCTAGGAAGAAATATAGCTTTAAGAAGAGAATTTTAAAGTAATAGTAGTATAAGAAAAACTAAAGAATAAAATAAAATTACTAAAGGAATTAATAACAAAAGTTATTTTAAAGGCAGAAATAATAAAAGTATAGGCTTTTATTAGAATTATTATATAAATTGCTATAGATATAGAAGGGGAGATAGCTTAAATAAGAACTAGTATAAAAGGCCTATAGGCTTTAATTATAAAGGCAGTTAATAGTAAGGTAAAAACTATAGTTAAAAAGGCAGTTAAGAAGGTAATAAAGGCTATTCCTAGGACTAAATTAGTAGTTAGGGGGACTTAGGCAATTATTACAGCTTATAAAGTTATAAGGCAGAATATAATAATTCCTTTGGCCTAAACAGAGGGTATAGCAATACTAGCCTGCTATTACTAAGAAGTAATAGTAAAGGGAAATACTATAAGTAAGGCAGTTAAGAACAGATTACTAAGGGAGATTATAAAGGCAGTAAACAGCGCTATTAGTATAAAAAAGGCAGTAGTAGCACGCTAACTATAAAGTAGAAATATAATTATTATATTTACTAAAGCAGGAAGGAAATAGAAGGAAAACACGGCCTAAGTAGGAGTTGCCTTTAGACCTAAGGCAGAAGTAAATAGGAAGATGTTTAGTGTAATTATTAAGGGATTCCTAATATAATTAATAAACTATATTATAATTAAGGATATAAGGAAGAATATTAAAAAGGAGAATGGTTTAAACACAGTAAAGATAATAGTACAGAAGCTAAAGGGAATAGTAATAAAGGCACTACTAGTAGTTAGTATTAAGGGTACTAAAGCAGCAAACTACTTATACTATAGGGAAATAGTATACTAAGCAGAGATTTTTAATACTAAGCTATATAACAAGATGATCCACTTAAAGCAATATTATAACTACTATAAAATTAGGCATATTACTAGGTACTATAAGGAGAAAGCAAGATGCAGCAGGTATGCTACTAAAAAACACCCTAAGAGAGAGAGAACTTACCTAACATTAACAGGTAAGGTACAGGAAAAATGCCTGAATTATACAGGGGCATACCTAGTATAGTCTTAGCTATGCTTAGTAAGTAATAATAAATAATAGCAGGCTAGGAAGGCTTATACTATAAGGCTGCTATTCTTCCGCGGCTATTAGCCAGAGGTTATAACAGCTGCTATAGGTAAGGGTTATTATAAAGAAAAGACCAGAGGACTAATAGAGAGGCAGCTAAGAGGAAGGAGCATATAATTAAGGGGCCCTTCTATAAGATAAATCTATAAGCTATAATTAGGATAACAGAGACCGGTAAAGGAAGGCATAATACTAGCCTTTTTATAACTAATAAAAGGGTAAAATAATACTAGAGCCAGCCTAACTAGGGAGCTCTAAAGCATATAATAAAGTATATAATTAAGGTTATATACTAGAATACATAAAAGAAAAGCAATCTAGTATATTTAGTATTAGGGCATAATGTTAGCCCTAAGGTAATAGCTATCTAGGAACCAGGAGGTTATAATAGTATACTACTAAATCTATCTTAAGGGCACTATATATTAGTAATATATAGCAAAAGAATAGTAATTTATATATATTAAAAGATTAAGACAGGACTTTAGATTATAGGGAGGGAGGAGAATTAGTATAGTATTAAGCTATATAAAGTAAAGGTATATAATATTTATTTCCCGGCTTATAAAAGGGAGTAGCAGATGCCTTTATAACACTTTACTAATACCTAGGTAAAGGGCTAGAGTGTGTTTATAGGGAACTTTAACTAATACCACCCCTTATAGGACAGATTCAGCTAAACCTCTTAGGGGTATAATAAGATATTAGAATTTATAACAAGGTAGTAACTTAGCCTAGCTATACTGTTTAGGGAAGTAATAAGGAGAGAATATAGTAGTAGGGATAGCACTATTAACCATGTGTAGACTACTTATAACGTTAGTGTTAAATTTATTAGGCTAGTAGAAATCGCCGGATTTAACCATATGCCTTAGCTTATTAGTATTAGGATAAGCAAGGAATTAAGCAATAGCCTAGGGTTAGTCTAGAGTTAGAGAATAGTAAATAAGAACCTTATTATAGCAGAGGCTTTAAATAGGCTTAGAAAGGAGGGGTTAGAGCTCCTACTAAGCAACTAATAAGAAATTAATAACTATGTAAAATAGCTTACTTAATAACTTACGGAGATAGCTAATATAGTAGCACTTAAACAACCTTAAGGGCATAGTAAACTATAGCCTTAGTAGAATAAAAGGGTAAAGGATATAATAATAAAGGCAAGACATGCTAATAAGCAGTGGCGGTATTAATAAACGCAGGAATTATAGCAGGCCTTAATAGAAGCTATAGGAAAATAAAATTGCATAATCTTAAAGGAGAAGAAAAGTAGTTAGTAACAGGCAGTTAGTAAGTTATTTAGGTTTAAAGGGAGCCTTTAAACCCTAAAGCAATAAGCCTAGCTATAAAGTGGACTTCCTCTTAAGATATAAAAGGTCCTACTACTAACTTAGCTAGGAGATAACAGTAGGGAGGAGATAGTAGAGGTTATATATAAGGGTAAGATAAAGGCATTTATAAAGAGGTTCTTTCCTTTATCCATAGCTAGGGCTTTAGGTCTAGAGATAAAGGTAGAGACAAGATACTATAGTAATAATCAGGTGGTTCCTATGTTTATAAAGGAAGAAATTAAAGAAGTTATAAAGAATATAGTAAGTTAAAAAGCCCTAGGGCTGGATAAGCTACTAATAGGTTTCCTTAAGCTATACAGAGCAGCCCTAATATTATGTTTAACACATCTTATAAATATATGCTATGGTTTAGGACACTATCTGGCTACTTTCTAGTAAGTAAAGGTAGTAGTTCTACATAAACCTAGGAAAACCCCTAAGGAGTTAGGCAGACCGGGGGGATAAAGGCTGATATTACTATTAAACATAATAGGAAAAGTAATTAAGGGAGCTATTATAAGGAGGATTACTATTATAGCAAAGGAAGGCTATATACTACTAGATATATAAATAGGCAATAGGGCTAGTAGGTTAATAAAGGTAGCATTAAGTATACTAAAAGAGGTTATAAGGACAGTGTAGTATTACTAGGGAATAATATTATTACTATAGCTAGATATTACTACAGCGTTTAACATAGTTAGCTATAAACAATTAATCCATACTATAAAGGAGTTAGAACTGCTAGGGTAGATGGCTAGATAGGCATAGGGCTTTACGTTAGAAAGGAGAGTATAATTAGTATTTAACAGACGTATTACTAAGGAAATCTAAGTTACTACAGGGATTTTACAAGGGTCGCTAGCGTCTTCTATCCTCTTCCTGCTTTATATCATGCTATTATATTAAAGACTAGTAGCAGCAGAATTAACATTAACATTAGGGTTTTTAAATAATATAAATATTATAGTATATAGAAAAACAGTAAAGAAGATAAAAGTATAACTAGAAAGAGCCTAGAGAATATATAAGGAGTAGTTAAAGGAGTATAAGCTAAGGTTTAACCTAGGGAAGAGTAAGCTAATATACTTTATAAGGAAGAGGCAGGTAATTATAATAATAATCCGACTTAAAAGAATAATAATACAACTAACACAATTAGTGCAATTTCTAAGGGTTTGGATTTACTAGAAGCTTTATTAGTTAACCTACATAAAGAAGGTAAATGCTAAATTATTACAGCAGAAGTTAGCACTTATAGCGCTAGCTATATCTACATAGGAATGCTAACTAAAGTGTGTAAGATCCCTTTATATATAGGTAATAAGAAGCATAATAGCTTATAGAGCTAGGATATACCATACCTATAGCAAACCAGAAGGGGTAGTATAGGGGGTAATAAAGGCATTTATAAGAAAATAAAATAAATGCTTAAGGTGGGTTATAAGGGCATATAAGGCAACGCTAGTAATACTCTTAGAGACAGAAGTAGTAGTACTACTAGTAGATCTATACCTTAATTATATTAAATAATAATTCCACTAAAGACTTAAGAATAGTAGTATAGGTAAGAAAATATAACAGGCTTGCAATTTAATAGCATTACAGCTATAATGCTAAGGAAGAGGCTGCTAACGTAATTACTATAAGGCGTTTCCTAATGCCCCCCCCCCCCTCCCCTAGCAGCCTTATAGCTAGATAGGAATTAGAGAGAGAGTGGGAAAAACAGTAGATATAGCAGAGGCATAAGGCTTAAGTAAGAAGAGAACAAGTAAAAGTAATAGCAGTAGATAAGGAACCTAACTTTAAGAGTATAAAAAAAATAGTAAGGCTTTATAATAGCCTGCTAAAGCATAAATCTATAGCCTTAGTATAGCTTTAAACAGAAAAAATAGGGCTAAATGCCTTTCTCTATAATAAACAGGTACCTAAGGTAATATTACTAATATGTTAATACTAGGGAGGAGATAAGGATATCTACTACCTTATCCTGTCATGCCTAGAATATAACTATTTAAGGCTAATCCTAGTAGTGCTAGTAATAAAAGACCTATAGGAACTTAGAGCAGCACTTAATAATAAAAAGCTAGCACTAAATATTATAAAGTGGGTGCTCTTAACTAGGCGACTTTAGTAGTACAGGTTAGCAGAGGAGCTTTGTAAGGCATGGTAGATATACAATATTAAGGCTAAGAATAAGACTAGAGGTAATAGAAATAATAGAATAAAGGAGGAAGAGCTAGATTAGAAGGGGAGGTGCTTATAAGGGGTTTTTACTAATATACTAATCTTTTATATAAAGTATAACCATACTTTTGTTATTATCTATAGTTCTAGGGGACCTGGCAGATATCTTATACTAATAGTTAAAAATAATAAAGACTTTATATTAAAGGCTTAGCAGGAGCTATATAGAAGAATATGGGTTTTCTCCCCTATCTTAGGGTTTTTCTATATTAAGAAGTTAGTTAATGAACTAGTTAGTGGCTCTAGCTACCTAGCGTACATGAATAATAATACTAAAGAGCTTCTTATTATAAATTATATAATTTTACTATATAGCTATTAGCTATACTAAGTAGTATATTACTAGCCTTTATATTCCCTTTAAATTATATTACAAGAGGTATTTATTTATAGCCTTATTAAAAAAGTTAGCCTTTACTTATATTTTTAAATTAAAATCTTATTATATAAAAATTAAAAATAAAATAAAAGTAGCTTTAAGCGCTTAAAATACCTTTTTATATTTTAAGGACTAGTAAAACCTAATAGCCTTTTTAATAAGGTTAGTTAAAGGGCTTATAAGGTTTAAGAAATTATTAATAAACTCTTAATAAAAATTTATAAAGCTTAAAAAGCTTTATACCTTATAAATTATTTAAAGGGACTTTTAATTTTAAATAGCTATAATCTTTTTTAGGTTAGGGTAAATAGCTTTTTTAGCTTTTATAATAAATTCTAAGTACTTTACTTTTATAACTATAAATATATACTTATTAATATTTAAGTATAGCTTAGTATATTTTAATTATTATAAAACCTCTTATACTTTTATTATATAGTCTTTCTTAAAGCCCTTAAAGTAAATAAGAATATTATTTAAATAAGCTATTATAAAGTCTCCTAATATATTCCCTAAGGTATTATTAATATATTATTAAAAAGTAACAAGTACTCTTATTAAACTAAAAAAGTAAATTAGCTACTTAAAAAGTCTAAATTATATTCAAAATACTATTAACTACTTATTTTCTTTAGTAACCTATAGCTTATAAAAGGCTATATAAATATTAAGCTTAGTAAAGTATCTTACTCTAGCTAGAAAGTAAAGGGTCTTTTTAATTAAAAAAAGAAAGTACTTATTATAAGCTATAACTTTATTTAATACCTAATAGTTTATATAAAATTACTAATCTTATTCTGCCTTTTTAATAAGTAAGACTAAAGCCCTAGCTAATAAAAAGTTAGCTTATATTTAACCTTTATTTATAAGGTTTATAATTTACTTTTATATTTCTAAGAGCTATTCTTAAGATATATTATATAAAGGAGCCTAAGGAAGCTTAGGGTTTATACTATTAAGGTTTTTTTATAATTAAATTTATAGTTTATAATCCCTTTATATAATAGTAATATATTTACCTTTTCCTTATTAAATAAGTCTTTAAAATCCTAAAGCTCTTTTAGCAGGTAGTCTAAAAGCATTTTAATTAGGTCTAGTTTAGGTATAAAAATATTAAGTATTAAGGTTATATTTTATAAGCTAATAGCTAAAAACTATATATTTTTTTCTTTTCTTATTACTACTTATTATACTATTTTAGTATATATTAAACCTAATATTATAATTATTAGAGTTACTATCTTTTTAGTAAATATTACTTATACTTAAAGGTTTCCTAAAAAATAAATTATAAGTAACTCCTAGGCTAGATAAATTATAATATTATATTACTTTAACTATAGGGTTCTTAAGATATATAACTAAGTAAGACCTAGGATTATATATACTAAGACTAGAAAACTTTATTTATTTATATTAGTAGTAAACTAAATAAACCTAAATATTATAGTTAAGCCCTAATAATAGCTATTTTAGCCTTACTTTTTAATAAAAATAGCTATTTAAATTGTTTAAGGTTAGGCTAATAGGAATATAAGAAACCTTATACTTTATATAAAAGATTTACTTATAATAGTATAGTTATTATACTTACTATTTACTTATATATTAGTAAAGGCTATTTTATTAAATAAAACTAATAATAAAAAAGGATTAGAGTTTATTTTCTTTTTTATTTATTTATATGCCTTTTATAATAATTATAATAGCTAACTATTATTTTCCTTTTTTTTACTAAGCCTTAAGCTTAAAAGCTATTTTTTTTAAAGTTATTTTTAACTTTAAACCTAACCTAAGGTATAGTTATATTAACTATATATATATTAGTTTTTAAAGGATATATAAAGAAAAGGTAGTATACCTTTAATTAATATTTAGTAACTTTATAGTATAAGTACTATTTATTATTATATTAAGATTATATTTCCTTTATTAAAACCTACTTAGTATATATTTTTTACTATTTAAAAGAGAATATAATATTTATACCTATTATTTTTATATTACCTTTCCTATCTTAGGATATAACTAAAGGGGATTTAATTATTATATAATATTAAGCCTTTAAGTATTTTTTTATTTTATAAGATTTAAGATTAAGGGTAATATTATTATTCATGTACGCTAGGTAGCTAGAGCCACTAACTAGTTTATTAACTAACTTCTTAATATAGGAAAAACCCTAAGATAGGGGAGAAAAACCTATATTCTTCTATATAGCTCCTGCTAAGCCTTTAATATAAAGTCTTTATTGTTTTTAAGTATTAGTATAAGATATCTGCTAATTCCCCCAGAACTACAGATAATGACAGAAGTGTAGTTATGCTTTATATAAAAGGTTAGTATATTAGTAAAAACCCCCTATAAGCACCTCCCCTTCTAATCTAGCTCTTCCTCCTTTATTTTATTATTTCCGTTACCTTTAGTCCTATTTTTAGCCTTAATATTATATATCTGCCATGCCTTATAAAGCTTCTCTACTAACCTGTACTACTAAAGTTACCTAGTTAAGAGCACCTACTTTATAATATTTAATACTAGCTTTTTATTATTAAGCGCTGCTCTAAGTTCCCACAGGTCTCTTATTACTAGCACCGCCGGAATTAGCCTTAGATGGTTATGTTCTGGGCATGACAGGATAAGGTGGTAGATATCCTTGTCTCCTCCCTAGTATTAACATATTAGTGATGTTACCTCAGGCACCTGTCTGTTATATAAGGGTAATATTTTATAACCTTTTTACTACTTAAAAGTAGTTTATATAAGAAATATTATATTTTATATAGTAGTCTTATATCTTTTTATTTAAAGCTATATATAGTTTAAATAATTTAATAAATTCTGCCTAATAATATCCTCTTACTAAGACTAGCTTTTACTTAAAGTAAATAAAAAAATTATTAAATTTTTCTTTAAGTTATTATTTAACCTAATTTAGTTTAATAATAATATACTTCTCTTAATAAGAATTTAAAAATAAAGTATTAAAATATACTAAGAATTCCTTTAAAGTATAATTAATAAATTTTCTTACTTTAAAAAAAGGTAAAACCTAATCTTAAACCTAATTTAATAAGTATTAATAAATAAAACACTATTTATCTTAATTATTCCTAATAAAGGCACTATTTACCTTAAGTTTATAAGCTAAAAGGCTTCTTTATATTAAATATTTAATCTAGTTTCCCTTATAAAGATTACTTATATTAATAGGTTTTTTCTTTAGTTTTACCTTTATTAAGGCTACTTACTATCTACTTATACCTAAAGTATTTATATTAATATTATAAAATATAGCTAAAGCAGATACTATTTATAGCTATTATTTTAGCTTAGTAATTTTATTTATTATATTCTTATTTATTATTTCCTATGCTATTACTATACTTTAAAGATATAGTAGCTCTTATATAGCACTAGTCTTAGCTAGGTTAGCTATAGTATTAGATTATAATATATTTATTATTATCTTATTTATTATAAGTATAACCTTTATATTATATCTATTAAGGTTTTTAAAGTAAATAATAAAAGAATAAATAATATATATTATAGTCTTGCTAAAATATAATTATAAAGCTAGTAACTTAAATAAAAATATTATTTATAAAGAAAAAAAAAAGATTTATTTAATTTTAATAACCCTGCCTTTATAGTTATATATATAACTAGGGCTTAAGCTGCTTATGTATTGCTTATGTAAAGCTATCTGCTTTCTGGCTATATAGATCCGAGCTTTAAGCTCGAATCCATTACATATATTAGTAAAGTAGGCAGGATATATTTAGCTAATATAAAAACCTTTAAAAAGTTTTTTAAATATAATAGCACTAAAGCATTATAAGGCATAATAAGGTAATAGATATAGTAATAACAGGCTTATATAAGGGGCAACCTAATTACTAATTATAATGCTTTACTCTAACCCTTAAATAGTAAGAAGGGGGCTATATAATGGATTTAAGCTTAAAGCTTAGATCTATATAGCTAAAGAGCAAACGGCTTTATATAAGTAATATATAAGCAGCTAAGCTTAAAGCTTAAATTTATATAGCTAAAGAGTAAACAGCTTTATATAAGTAATATATAAGCAGCTTAGGCCCTAGTTATATATATAACTATAAAGGCAGGGTTATTAGAATTAGATAAATCTTTTTCTTTTCTTTTTCTTTATAAATAATATTCTTATTTAAGTTACTAGCTCTATAGTAGCATTCTAGCGAGACCATAACATTACTAGTCTGTAGTAGCACTACTAGGCCAGACCTTAACAAAAAAAATAATAAATATTATAGTTTAGCCTAGTAATAGTACTATAAACTAATAATAAAATAATATTAATATTCTTAAAAAAAAAGACCTAACTAAGCCTAAATATATAACTTTTTAGTTATATATATAGCTAGGGCTTATACTACTTATATATAGCTTATATAATATAGCTACTCTTCTGTTTATACAGATTTAAGCTTCTAGCTTAAATCTATTATAATATTACTTACTTCTTAAAGGTAATATATTATTATAAAAAAAGATAAATAATTTTTTTTTTACTTTTTGTTTATTTTAAATACAATTCCGCTATACTATAGTAGTGTAAGAGAATTTAGAAAAGTTTTTATAATATAACTAAAATTCTATATATTTAGTACTAATTATAGCTTTAAAGAAATAAGCTAAGCTATATTACTTATAGCTAAAACCTAGCAGATCTTAGATTAGGGCTATATAATAACTAAAAAGCAAGATATAGGTTTTTCTTTTTAATTTAGGGTTTTTCTTATGTTAATTAGAAGTGGAAGTACTAGAAAGTAGCCTAGCTATTATGTCCAGGGTTATTAATTGTTTTAGGTCAACACACTACTTAGTGTATATTAATAATAATAGTAAAATTATTATAGTAAGTTAAAACTATAATTATATTATATTTAAAGATTAATTTTTAAGAATAAACTTTTGTAAAAAGGCTTTTATTTTTATAAAAGAAATAAACTAGGGCTTATACGAACAGGATAAAATTCTAGTAGTAAAACACACACAGATAGCAAGAGATTAAAACTAAAGAAAGCTACAATCTTGCCAGTTCGCATGTATGCTGCCTGCGATCTGGCCTCTCTGACTTCAATTGCACTGTCAAGCATGCAGCTGACTAAACAGAAACGTAGAGCAGTCGCCGGTCGGCTGCTCCCAATCTCACAGGTATTACAATGAGGGATAATCATTACTACGAAACCTCCTCACGACTCTTTCGGTAGCTGGTCTGGCGGGTCGGTCAGAGTTTCAGTTGACATCGGTGAAGTATGACCAATCTAGAACATACCTCCTGTACGGCCTGCAAGCCCTCCACAACGGGGGCAAGCTCAGAGAGGACCTCGTGGGCTCTTTTGTGGTACTCAATCTGGGCAGCGATGAGGCCTGCCAGATTTCGAAGAGGCTCGGGGGAGTCCAGAACCTACAGATAATTAAGCATGAGCTGTATGTTATTGAAACAATGTGAGATGCAAATAGGCCTCACATTCTTCATCACCCCAACTGCCTCCTCGGTCTGAGTTACGAATTCGTCCTCTGCTTTCTCTATCTCCTCCTGAGCCTCAGAACTAAGTTCTTGCTCTCCATGCTGTTGCTCAGCACGAGCACTCTGTGCACCTAGCTTAAAAGTTGTTCCCTTTGCATGTGCTTTGACAGCATCGAGAAAGAGCCTAGACCGCTCTACATTCTTCCTAGCTCGAGTGGCAAAACTAAGGTTGGTGTTTAGTGTGGTATTCCAGCCTGCGAGAAAACTGCTTTGAATTTGAGAGTCCTGTGCAAGACGAGCCTCGCCGACTCTTTCCATTGCAATAGCATACTTTTCGAGAGCCGTGGCCAACGGGTCTTCGCTAACGCCGGTATGATTTTGATGCAACAGCTGGCTGCTTATCAGACTAGCTCGTGCAATCGCATGACTAAATGTCTTAGGCTGAGGTTTTGCACTTGGGGATGTCATGAAAGCAGCCTGCGCTTCTGCAGTGGTTGTCGCTGAGGACAGTAGCGACACTTTTTCGCTGACAGTTCTCCCCAAGTCTTGCAAAGTTTCCTTGATGTTGGGGGGGTAGTCGTAGGTCTCGTTTGTGTAATGGGAGCTTTTTATTCATCATCAAGTTAAGGAAGACTTCATAGATAGTCAGGTTGTCAATATGGAACATGACGAAACTCACGTCACTGCAATCAGCTTTTGATGGGCTTGCTTCAATGCATCGACTTTCTTCTCCAGATCGATGTATTCCGGGGGTAGCTGGGTCTGACATGATACAACCATATTAGCGAAGGTAGAGCAAAAGCAGGTATTTCAGGTTGATGCATCATATACTTTATCATCAGCCTGACCAAACTGCTCCTTTGTGAATTGAACAATGCGCGAGGCAGATGGCGTCAATGACGCGCTAAAATCTCTTACGTGGCAGGTAAGTCAACACGTGTCCTAATGATGGCTACAGATGGAGATGCTAGATCACACGACTGAACCCACGAGATGTTCTTTCCAAATGTCTTGAAATCCATTTTCGGAGAAAATTTAAGATGAGTTATTTTGAGAGTAGATTTGCGGAGACAGAGGTAGTACGACGAAGCTTATAAGTGCACTGAGGAGCAGAAATAAACTGTCGTCGAGAGTGTCTGGCTGACACCAGCTAAGCAGGCGCGCCATTATTAAGCTCTGAAACAAGGGACGGCAAATTTTGATATATATAAGGACTATATATATTTAAATTAGTACCCTTAAATTAATACTATAAGTATAGTAATAGTAAGTCTTTACTATAATTGTTTTATATTAACCTTTTTTATATATATTATTTAATATAATTTTTAATATATTTAAACTCTTGTAAAATATATAAAATATATTTTACCTGCCCTTTAAATGTAATATATTATTATAAAAAAAGGTAAATAAAAATTAAGAATTAATTTCTATATGTTTTTTTTATTTTAAACGCGGTCCTATAATACTATAATAGTATAAGAGAATTTGCAAAAGTTTTTACAAATCTATAGTTTGCTAGATATTATTATTATTATTAAATTACTCTAGGTAGCTGGACTACTTCTTAGTATATTATCTAATAATTAATATAGGAAAAACCCTAGCACAGGGAGGAAAACTTATATTCTTATTAAAGGTATAACATAGCCTTATACTAAGGTCTGCTTAATTTTAGTTATAAGTATTATTATCCTACTTACCCTCTTTAGGCTATAAGTATCAATAAATATATAAAGTTATAGCTATATTATACTTTATTAAAATTATTAAAATTAGTCCTTTAAGTTAGCTTCTAACTTACTTATTAGTACCTTTAACCTCTTTTTAGCTTAAAGCCTTTAAGTTTCTTTTAATTTTATTAATATTATTACTTAGCTAAGCTTTTATATACTATATTAGTATATCTTATCTTTATTTATAGTAAGAATAGTTTATAAAGGCCTTAGGCTATATTAAATATCCATTTAAATTAGTTTAAAAAATATAATTTTAAGGAAAAGGAGAAAGGCTAATTATATAAAGAGGTCCTTTTTTTTTCTTATTAATCTTTTTTTTTCTTATACTTATTATTACTAATATTAATAAGTACTACCTTAGGGACCCCTTTATCTTAACTCCTTACCTTTCCATTTAATATATTAAAGCTTTTACTAATTATTACTTACTTTTATTTGTTATACTTTTTAATTACTATAAATTTAGCCTTTAAAAATATTAAAATCTAGTAAATAATTAATCTTAGTATAAGTTTTATTATATCTTATTTTTATTATTATTTCTTATTACTAACTTAGTATAAAGCTAGGAAAGCCTTATAATTAGCCTTATTACCTTTATTATAAGTATAGTAAGAATATATATATTTACTATACTAACTAGTAAAATAAGTAAAGAAAGAGCTTATTTATTAATATTACTACTGATTTACTTAGGTATTAGTTTAGCTTATTACTATTGCACTATGTTCATTAAAGCTTGCCTAGATAACTAAAAACATTCCCCTTATTAAGAAAATACTTAAATTATAGCATGCTAAGTATAATAAAAAGCTAGTTTATATAAGTTTAGTTTAATTCTACTATTATTTTACTGCTAATATTAATACTTTATAGGATTATAAGTACTACTAAGCTTAAAAGACTATGCTTTATATAATAAAATAAATTCTTATTATATTATTTATAATAGCACTACTATATCTTATTAACTTTAAGTACTATACTAAATATATTATAAGCTTGCTTAATTAAATAAAAGACATAATAAAGAAGTTACTAAAAAGGTTTTTTAAAAACTAACAAAAAAATCGCCAATACCGCGGATACGACGTGGTATTATACCTAAAACAAAAAAGAAGCATAGAATTAGATTTCTTATTATTAATTACCCCTCTTAATAATAATATATTATATAAGAGAAGTAAGTAGTATAAAAGATATAATATTTAAAGAATTTTTATATAAATTTATAACTAATAAAGAATAAGGCACTATTTAAAAAGAAATATAATATTAAAAAGAAAATCGTAGAGTAATAATAATATAAGAAAAATTAAAGAATAAAATAAAATTACTAAAGAAATTAATAATAAAAGTTATTTTAAATACTATAGTTTTGGATTTTGAAAAACACCGCGGATATGACGCAGTATTACGCCTAAAACAGAAAAGAAGCACAGAATTAGATTTCTTATTATTAATTACCCCCCTTAGCAATAGCGTATTATATAAGGGGAGTAAGCAGTATAAGGGGTATAATAATTAACAAATTTTCGCGTAAATCTATAACTAATAAAGGACAGGGCACTACTTAAGAAGAAATACAGCCTTAAGGAGAGAATCCTAAAGTAATAGTAGTATAGGAAAAACTAAAGAATAAAATAAAATCACTAAAGGAATTAATAATAAAAGTTATCCTAAAGGCAGAAATAATAGAAGTATAGGCTTTTATTAAAATTATTATATAAATTGCTATAAATATAGGAGGGGAAATAGCCTAAATAAGAACTAGCATAGGAGGCCTATAGGCTTTAATTATAAAGGCGGTTAATAGTAAGGTAGAAACCACAGTTAAGAAGGCAGTTAAGGAGGTAATAAAGGCTATTCCTAGGATTAAATTAGTAGTTAAGGGGACTTAGGCAACTATTATAGCTTATAGAGTTATAGGGCAGAAGATAATAATCCCTCTGGCCTAAATAAAGGGTATGGCAATACTAGCCTGCTATTACCAGAAAGTAATAGTAAAAGGAAATACTATTAGTAAGGCAGTTAGGAACAAATTGCTAGGGGAGATTATAAAGGCAGTAAATAGCGCTATTAGTATAGAGGAGGTAGTAGCAGTATGCTAACTACAGAGTAAAGACATAGTTATTATATTTACTAAAGCAGGGAGGAAATAGAAGGAAAACACAGCCTAGGTAAGAGTTACCTTTAGACCTAAGGTGGAAGTAAATAGGAAGATGTTTAGTATGATTATTAAGGGATTCCTAATATAATTAATAAACCATATTATAATTAAGGATATAAGGAAGAACATTAAAAAGGAGAATGGTTTAAACATAGTAAAGATAACAGTACAGAAGCCAAAGGGATTAGCAATAAGGGCATTACTAGTAGTTAGTGTCAAGGGCACTAAGGCAGCAAACTACCTATGCTACAGGGGAATAGTATACTAAGCAGAGATTTTTAACACTAAGCTATATAACAAAATAATCCACCTAAAGCAATATTATAACTACTATAAGATTAGGCATATCGCTAGGTACTATAAGGAGGAAGCAAAATGCAGTAAGTATGCTACTAAAAAACACCCTAAGAAAGAGAGAACTTACTTAATATTAACAGGCAAGGTACAGGAGAGATGCCTAAATTATGCAGGGGCATACCTAGCATAGTCTTAGCTATGCTTAGTAAGTAATAATAAATAGCAGTAGGCTAGGGAGGCTTATGCTATAAGGCTGCTATTCTTCCACAGCTATTAGCTAGAGGTTGTAATAGCTGCCATAGGTAAGGGTTATTATAGAGAAGAAACCAGGGGACTAATAGAGAGGCAGCTAAGAGGAAGGAGCATATAACTAAGGGGCCCTTTTATAAGATAAATCTATAAGCTATAATTAGGACAACAGAGACTAGCAGAGAAAGGCATAATACTAGCCTTTTTATAACTAATAAGAGGGCAAAATAATACTAGAGCCAGCCTAACCAGGGAGCTCTAAAGCACATAATAGAGTACATAATTAAGGTTATATACTAGAATACACAGAAGAAAAGCAATCTAGTACATCTAGTATTAGGGCATAATGTTAGCCCTAAGGTAATAGCTATCTAGGAACTAAGAGGTTATAATAGTATACTGCTAAATCCATCTTAAGGGCACTATATATTAGTAATATATAGCAAAAGAATGGTAATTTATATATATTAAAAGGTTAAGACAGGACTTTAGATTATAGGGAGGGGGAAGGATTAGTATAGTATTAAACTATATAAAGTAGAGGTATATAACATCTACTCCCTAGCTTATAAAAGGGAGTAGCAGATGCCTTTATAATACTTTACTAATACCTAGGCAAAGGGCTGGAGTGTATTTATAGGGAACTTTAACTAACACCACCCCTTATAGGATAAATTTAGCTAAACCTCTTAGGGGCATAATAAGATATTAGAATTTATAATAAGGTAGTAACTCAGCCTAGCTATGCTGTTTAGGGAAGTAATAAGGAGAGAACATAGCAGCAGGGATAGTACTATTAACTATATATAGACCACTTATAATGTTAGTATTAAATTCATTAGGCCAGTGGAAATTACTAGATCTGACCATATACCTCAGCTTATTAGTATTAGGATAAGCAAGAAATTAAGCAACAGCCTAGGGTTAGTCCGGGGTTAAAGGACAGCGGATAAGAACCTTATTATAGCAGAGGCTTTAAACAGGCTTAAAAAGGAAGGGTTAGAGCTCCTGCTAAGCAACTAACAGGAAATTAATAACTATGTGAAATAGCTTACCTAGCAACTTACGGAAATAGCTAATATAGCGGCACCTAAACAACCTTAAGAACACAGCAAACCACAGCCTTAGTAGAATAAAAGGGTAAAGGATGCAATAGCAAAGGCAAGGTATGCTAATAGGCAGTAGTAGTATTAACAGACGTAGGAATTATAGCAGGCCTTAAAAGAAGCTATAGGAAAACAGAATTATATAGTCTTAGAGGAGAAGAGAAGTAGTTAGTAATAGGTAGTTAGTAAGTTATTTAGATCTAAAGGGAGCCTTTAAACCCTAGAGCGTTAGGCCTAGCTATAGAGTGGACTTTCTCCTAAAATACAACAGGTCCTACTACTAACTTAGCTAGAAGATAACAGCAGGGAGGAGACAGTAGAGGTTATATATAAGGGTAAGGTAAAGGCATTTATAAAGAGGTTCTTTCCTTTATCTGCAGCTAGGGCTCTAGGTTTAAAGATAAAGGTAGAGATAAGATACTATAGTAATAATCAGGTAGCTCCTGTGTTTATAGAGGAGGAAATTAAAGAAGTTATAAAGAATATGGTAAGTTAGAAAGCCCTAGGGCCGGACAAGCTGCTAATAGGTTTCCTTAAGCTATACAAAGCAGCCCTAATATTGTGTTTAATATGTCTAGCTAATGCATACTACGGTTTAGGATACTATCCAGCTACCTTTTAGTAAGCAAAGGTAGTAGTTCTATATAAACCTAAGAAGACCCCTAAGGAGTTAGGCAGACTAGGGGAATAAAGGCTAATATTACTGTTAAACATAATAAGAAAAGTAATTAAGGGAGCTATTATAAGGAGGATTACTATTATAGCAAAGGAAGGCTATATACTACCAGACATACAAATAGGCAACAGGGCTAGTAAATTAATAGAGGTAGTACTAAGCATGCTAAAAGAAATTGTAAGAATAGCATGGCATTACCAGGGGATAGTATTATTACTATAGCTAGATATTACTAGGGCATTTAACACTATTAGCTATAAATGATTAATCTGTACTATAAAGGAGTTAGAACTACTAGGGTAAATGGCTAGATAGGCATAGGGCTTTACGTTAGAAAGGAGAGCATAATTAGTGTTTAACGGACGTATTATTAAGGAAATCTAAGTTACTATAGGGGTTCTGTAAGGGTTACTAGCGTCTCCTATCCTCTTCCTGCTTTATATTACGCTACTATATTAAAGACTAGCAGCGGCGGAATTAACGTTAATATTAGGGTTTTTAGATAATATAAACATTATAGTATATAGAAAAACAATAAAAAAGATAAAAGTATAACTAAAAAGAGCCTAAAAAATATATAAGGAGTAGTTAAAGGAGTATAAGCTAAGGTTTAACCTAGGGAAGAGCAAGCTAATATACTTTATAAGAAAGAGGCAGGTGATTATAATAACAATCTGACTTAGAAGAGCAATAATACAACTAATACAATTAGCGCAATTCCTAGGGGTTTGGATTTACTAGAAGCTTTGTTAGTTAAACTACATAAAGAAGGTAAATGCTAAATTATTACAGTAGAAGTTAGCACTCATAGTGCTAGCTGTGTTTACATAGGGATGCTGACTAGAGTGTGCAAGATCCCTTTATATATAGGTAATAAAAAGCATAATATCCTATAAAGCTAGGATATACCACACCCATAGCAAGCTAGAAGGGGTAGCACAGGGGGTAGCAAAGGTATTTATAAGGGAATAGAACAAATGCTTAAGGTGGGTTATAAGGGTATATAAGGCAACGCTAGTAACACTCTTAAAGATAAAAGTAGTAATACTGCTAGTGGATCTGTACCTTAATTACATTAAATAATAATTCCACTAAAGACTTAAGGATAGTAGTATAAGCAAGAAGATATAGCAGGCCTGTAATTTAATAGCATTACAGCTATAATGCTAAGAAAGGGGCTGCTAATGTAATTACTATAAGGCGTTTTCTGATGCCCCCCCCCCCTCCCTAGCAGCCTTATAGCTAGATAGGAATTAAAGAGAGAGTGGGAAAAACGGTGGATATAGCAGAGGTATAAGGCTTAGGTAAGAAGAGAACGGGCAAAAATAACAGTAGCTAACAAGGAACCTAACTTTAAGAGCATAAAAAAGATAGTAAGGCTTTATAATAGCCTGCTAAAGCATAAATCTGCAGCCTTAGTGCAGCTTTAAATAGAAAAAATAAGGCTAAATGCCTTCTTTTATAATAGACAGGTGCCTGAGGTAATATTATTAATATATTAATGCTAGGGAGGAGATAAGGATATCTACTACCTTATTCTGTTATACCTAGAATATAACTATCTAAGGCTAATCCTAGTAGTGCTAATAATAAGAGACCTGTAGGAACTTAGAGCAGCGCTTAATAATAAGAAGCTAGTACTAAATATTATAAAGTGGGTGCTCTTAACTAGGCGACTTTAGTAGTACAGGTTGGTAGAGGAGCTTTATAAGGCATGGCAGATTTATAATATTAAGGCTAAGAATAGGACTAAAGGTAACAGAAACAATAGAATAAAGGAGGAAGAGCTGGATTAAGAGGGGAGGTGCTTATAAGGGGTTTTTATTAATATACTAACCTTTTATATAAAGCATGACCACACTTCTGTTATTATTTGTAGTTCCGGGGGAACTAGCAGATATCTTATACTAATACTTAAAAACAATAAAGACTTTATATTAAAGGCTTAGCGGGAGCTATATAGAAGAATATGGGTTTTCTTCCCTATTTTAGGGTTTTTCCTATATTAAGAAGTTAGTTGATGAACTAGTTAGTGGCTCTAGCTACCTAGCGTACATGAATAATAAAGTTATTTTAAAGGTAGAAATAATAAAAGTATAAGCTTTTATTAGATCTTTTATATAAGTTACTATAAATATAAGTAAGGAAATAGCTTAAATAAAAACTAATATAAAAAGTTTATAAGCTTTAATTATAAAAGTAGTCAATAATAAGGTAAAAACTATAGTTAAAAAGGTAGTTAAGGAGCTAATAAAGGCTATTCCTAGGATTAAAATAATAATTAGGGGGACTTAAGTAATTATTATAGCTTATAGAGTTATAAGGCAGAATATAATAATCCCTTTAGCCTAGATAAAAAGTATAATAATACTAGCTTATTATTACTAAAAAGTAATAGTAAAAGGAAATACTATTAATAAAGTAGTTAGAAATAAATTACTAAGGGAAATTATAAAGGCAGTAAATAGTACTATTAATATAAAGAAGATAATAATAATATACTAATTATAAAGTAAAGATATAGTTATTATATTTATTAAAGTAAAGAGAAAATAAAAGGAAAATATAGCCTAAGTAAGAATTACCTTTAAACTTAAGGTAAAAGTAAATAAAAAGATATTTAGTATAATTATTAAGGAATTCCTAATATAACTAATAAACTATATTATAACTAAAAATATAAGGAAGAATATTAAAAAGGAAAATAATTTAAATATAATAAAGATAATAATATAAAAGCTAAAGGGAATAATAATAAGGGCACTATTAGTAATTAGTATTAAGAGTATTAAATTAGTAAACTACCTATATTATAAGGAAATAGTATACTAAGTAGAGATTTTTAATACTAAGCTATATAATAAAATAATCCACTTAAAGTAATATTATAATTACTATAAAATTAGATATATTACTAGGTGCTATAAAAAAAAAGCAAAATATAGTAGATATATTACTAAAAAATACCTTAAAGGAGAGAGAACTTACTTAATATTAACAGGTAAAGTATAAGAGAAATGCTTAAATTATATAGGGGTATATTTAATATAATCTTAGCTATATTTAGTAAGTAATAATAAATAGTAGTAGGCTAGGAAGGCTTATACTATAAGGCTATTATTTTTCTATAGCTATTAGTTAAAGGTTATAATAGCTACTATAAGTAAGGGTTATTATAAAGAAGAGACTAAAGGACTAATAAAAAGGTAATTAAGAAAAAGGAATATATAACTAAAGGGCCTATTTATAAGATAAACCTATAAGTTATAATTAAAATAATAAAGATTAGTAAAGAAAGGCATAATACTAGCCTTTTTATAACTAATTAAAGGGCAAAACAATACTAAAGCCAGCCTAACTAGGGTGCTCTAAAGTATATAATAAAGTATATAATTAAGGTTATATACTAAAATATATAAAAGAAAAGCAATTTAGTATATTTAGTATTAGGGCATAGTATTAGCCCTAAGGTAATAGCTATTTAGAAACTAAAAGGTTATAATAGTATACTACTAAATCTATCTTAAGAGTATTATATATTAGTAATATATAGTAAAAGAATAGTAATTTATATATATTAAAAGGTTAAGATAGGACTTTAAATTATAAGGAAATAGAAGGATTAATATAGTATTAAGCTATATAAAGTAAAGGTATATAATATTTATTCCTTAGCTTATAAAAGGAAGTAATAAATACCTTTATAATACTTTACTAATATTTAGGTAAAGGGCTAGAGTATATTTATAAGGGACTTTAACTAATACTACCCCTTATAGGATAAATTTAGTTAAACCTCTTAAGGGTATAATAAGATATTAGAATTTATAATAAGGTAGTAACTTAGCCTAGCTATGCTATTTAGGGAAGTAATAAGGAGAGAATATAGTAGTAGGGATAGTATTATTAACTATATATAAACTACTTATAATATTAATATTAAATTTATTAAGCTAGTAAAAATTACTAGATCTAACTATATACCTTAGCTTATTAGTATTAAAATAAATAAGAAATTAAGTAATAGCCTAGGGTTAGTTTAGGGTTAAAGGATAGTAAATAAAAACCTTATTATAGTAAAGGCTTTAAATAGACTTAAAAAGAAGGGATTAAAGCTCTTACTATATAATTAGTAGGAAATTAATAACTATATATAATAGCTTACCTAATAGCTTATAGAGATAGCTAATATAGTAGCACTTAAATAACCTTAAGGGTATAGTAAACTATAGCCTTAGTAGAATAAAAAAGTAAAAGATCTAATAGCAGAGGTAAGATATACTAATAAGTAGTAGTAGTAATAATAAATATAGGAATTATAGCAGGCCTTAATAAAAGTAATAAAAAAATAGGATTATATTATCTTAAAGAAAAAGAGAAGTAGTTAGTAATAAGTAGTTAGTAAGTTTTTTAGGTTAAAAAGAAGCCTTTAAACCCTAGAGCACTAGGCCTAGCTATAAAGTAGACTTTCTCTTAAGATATAATAAGTCCTATTACTAACTTAGCTAGGGAATAATAACAGGAAGGAAATAATAAAGGTTATATATAAGGGTAAGGCAAAGGCATTTATAGAGAGGTTTTTTTCTTTATTTATAGCTAGGGCTTTGGGATTAAAAATAAAGGCAGACACAAGATATTATAATAATAATTAAGTAGTTCCTATGTTTATAAAGAAGAAAATTAAAAAAGTTATAAAGAATATAGTAAGTTAAAAAGCCCTAAGACTAGATAAGCTACTAATAGGTTTCCTTAAGCTATATAAAGCAGCCCTAATATTATATTTAATATGCCTTATAAATATATACTATAGTTTAAGATACTATCTAGCCTTTTTCTAGTAAGTAAAGGTAGTAGTTCTATATAAACCTAGGAAAACCCCTAAGGAATTAGGTAAACTAAGGGGGTAGAGGCTAATATTACTATTAAACATACTAAGAAAAGTAATTAAAAGAGCTATTATAAAGAGAATTATTACTATAGCAAAGGAAGGCTATATATTACTAGATATATAAATAGGTAATAAGGCTAGTAGGTTAATAGAGGTAGTACTAAGCATACTAAAAGAGGTTATAAAGATAGCATAGCATTACTAAGGGATAGTATTATTATTATAGCTAGATATTATTAAGGTGTTTAATACTATTAGCTATAAACAGCTAATCTATACTATAAAGAAGTTAGGACTACTAGGGTAAATAGCTAAATAGGCATAAGGCTTTATATTAAAAAGAAGAGCATAACTAGCGTTTAATAGGCATATTACTAAGGAAATCTAAGTTACTATAAGGGTTTTATAAGGATTACTAGTGTCTCTTATTCTCTTTTTACTTTATATTATACTATTATATTAAAGACTAGTAGTAGCAGAATTAGTATTAATATTAGAGTTCTTAAATAATATAAATATTATAGTATATAAAAAAACAGTAAAAGAGACTAAAGTATAACTAAAAAAAGCCTAAAGAATATATAAGGAGTAGTTAAAAGAGTATAAGCTAAGGTTTAACCTAGAGAAGAGCAAGTTATTATACTTTATAAGGAAGAGGCAGGTAATTATAATAATAATCTAACTTAAAAGAACAATAATATAACTAATATAATTAGTGTAATTCCTAGGGGTTTAGATTTACTAAAAGCTTTATTAGTTAACTTATATAAAAAAGGTAAATACTAAATTATTATAGTAAAAGTTAGTACTTATAATACTAGCTATATTTATATAAAAATACTAACTAGAGTATATAAGATTCCTTTATATATAGGTAATAAGAAGCATAATAGCCTATAAAGTTAGGATATATTATACCTATAATAAGTTAAAAGGGGTAATATAAGGGGTAGTAAAGGCATTTATAAGGGAATAAAATAAATACTTAAGGCAGGTTATAAGAGTATATAAGGTAATACTAGTAATACTCTTAAAGATAAAAGCAGCAGTACTACTAGTAAATCTATACCTTAATTACATTAAGTAATAATTCTACTAAAGACTTAAGGATAGTAGTATAGGTAAGAAGATATAATAAGCATGTAATCTAATAGTATTATAGCTATAATACTAAGGAAGAGGCCGCTAATATAATTACTATAAGGCATTTCCTAATTCCCCCCCCCCTTTTTAATAGCCTTATAACTAAATAGGAATTAGAAAGGGAGTAGGAAAAATAGTAGATATAGTAGAGATATAAGGCTTAAGTAAGAAGAGAATAGGTAAAAGTAATAGTAATAAATAAGAAACCTAACTTTAAGAGTATAAAAAAAATAATAAAGCTTTATAATAGCCTGCTAAAGTATAAATTTATAGCCTTAGTATAGCTTTAAATAAAGAAAATAGGGCTAAATACCTTTTTTTATAACAAATAAGTGCCTAACGTAATATTACTAATATATTAATACTAGGGAGAAAATAAGAATATTTACTACTTTATCCTTTTATGCCTAGAATATAACTATTTAAGGCTAATCCTAGTAGTGCTTATAATAAGAAACCTATAGGAGCTTAGGGTAGCACTTAATAATAAAAAACTAGTACTAAATATTATAAAGTAAGTACTCTTAACTAAGTAACTTCATTTATATAGGTTAGCAGAGGAGCTTTATAAGGCATAGTAAATATATAATATTAAGGTTAAGAAAAGGACTAAAGGTAATAAAAATAATAAAATAAAAGAGAAAGAGCTAGATTAAAAGAGGAGGTGCTTATAAAGGATTTTTACTAATATACTAACCTTTTATATAAAGCATAACTATACTTTTATTATTATCTGTAGTTTTAGGGGAACTGGCAGATATTTTATACTAATAGTTAAAAATAATAAAGACTTTATATTAAAGGCTTAGTAGGAGCTATATAAAAGAATATAGGTTTTCTTCCCTATTTTAGGGTTTTTCCTATATTAAGAAGTTAGTCGATGAACTAGATAGTAGCTCTAGCTACCTAGCGTATATAAATAATAAAGGAGTTACTAGTAAAGTTATAGTAATTTTACTTGAAGTTTATTATAATTAAAACTAATAAGGGTACTTAAGGAGCTCTAGTAGAGAGATATATAAAAAAATATAAAAAAAAAGAAAAAAGAGTAGGAAAAGAAAATAAAAAAGATAGGCCTTAAGTTATTCTTATTTTAATACTTAGTGGTTTTTTAGATTTATTTTTTTTAAATTTGTTTTTTAGGTTTTAATAAGTAACTTAAGTTATATTTATAAGAAGAGAATTATTTATTAGTTTACTATATTAGCTTTAATATATTATTTTTACTATTCTTACTAGTATAGTTAAAACTTTTTTATACCTAAGGTTATTATCTTTAGTTTTATTTTTCTTAGAATCGCCCGTCTAGCGGATAGAAGGGATATACAATAATGATTAGGAATTATAGGTTATATGTATAATATATATGCCTTAATTAGCCGGATTACTTATTATATAACTTAGGGTAGTACTATAGCTATAATACTGTTATGGTCTCGCTAGAATACTACTGCAAAGCTAGTAACTTAAATAAAAATAATATTTATAAAGAAGAAGAAAAGGAAAAGATTTATTTAATTTTAGTATCCCTGCCTTTATAGTTATATATATAACTAGGGCCTAAGCCGCTTATATATTACTTATATAAAGCTATTTACTCTTTAGCTATATAAATCTAAGCTTTAAGCTTAAATTTATTATATAGCCCCCTTCTTACTATCTAAGGGTTAAAGTAAAGCATTATAATTAAGAATTAAGTTACCCCTTATATAAGCCTATTATTACTATATATATTACCTTATTATACCTTATATTACTCTAGTACTACTATATCTAAAAAACTTTTTAAAGGTTCTTGTTGGTAGCGCTCAGGTTACAAGTATGCTGCAGCACAAATGTAAGGGGGGGGGGTTTAATATTTAATTCATCTATGTCTCTAAAAGAGGGAAAGAAGCAGGCTATAATGCAGAGGTATAGTGTTATAGCCACGGTACGGCCCCAGGTTACATGACCTGTAATCCAGCTAATTAGGGTGTGTGCATTCTGTGTGTAACCCATAATTCCTAGTTAATGCAGCGTATCCCTTCTATTATCCATACGAGCGATTCTAACACTTATAAATTCTCTCTCTGTTAAAGAAAAAGAGGAATCGCTCCAAAAAATGCATAAAACGCCCTAAATAATCAGATATTAATAAATAAGTAATAAAGCGAAAAACATCCTTTAAATAAATAACTTTTGTTGGTCCAGGCCGAATGGTTATAGAGGCAAAGAGTGTTGTGGGGGGGGGGCCAAAGAGTGTAATTCCCGCGTTCAATCCTACCAAATTAGGCGCTTATAATCGCGTTTGAATTCATCGAATTTAAGCTCTTTATCAGGCGCTTAATTTGTTGTTAGATTTAGTAAGGAATTAGGACTTTTTCATTCTTCGGCGGCTCCGGCGGCGGCTCTTACGGCAATTCTCGCGACAGGTCTTTTGACCTATCCTTCCACACGGATTCAGGCTGTATTCTTCGTTATAAAGGTCTTAAGAGCTTTATTTAGTAAAGCTTTTATTATCACATCTACAGGATTATTATTACTATTAATCCAGCATATCTTAGCTACTTCCCTTCTCTTATATAACTGCTGTAAAGCTATAATATTAATTATTAGCCTCTTTTCCTTTATCGTCCCTAGCTTAATAATACATTTATATAGCGAGAAAGAGTTAGTGCATATTATTATTAGAATTTTCAGCTTGTTTAATCGGTCGGTAATAATATTCAGAGTAGTGCTTATTACGTAGGCAATGTTAACACCTTAAACCATCCCATACAGCTCGGAAGCTAATGCACTTCTCGTGACTCTTTTAGATTTTATTAAGCTATATATCACGATATTTCCTCTAAGGGTAAATTCAGAGGTATCGTCATTCTTCCTTTTATTGCCTAGGATGATTATATAGCCTAGTTAAGAGCTAAGGTCTTTATTATTTACAAAAGAACTGTTAACAAAGACATAAAAAGTAGCGTTTTCTAGTAAGAGAGATATATATTAAAGTCCACGGTCTTAATTATCAATTTACTATTAAAGTCTTTTATTAAGCCTTAAAACATTGTTAGATCCTGGATATTAGACTTAGGCAGTAATAGAAAGATTATAAGATGCTTTAGGTTAACATATCAGAGCAATGTACGCTCCTTATGCTCGCTGTTCGACATATTTCGCTCGGTCAGTTAGATTATTAACTTATGATAGCTTCCTTCCTTGTTCCTTTTATTATAAAAAGAAGGTATTATTGTTAACTTCACTTAAAATACAACCATTAAACATTAATAGTGTTAAAATCATCAACCTCTCTTTTAGCTTCGCAAGGAATTTAGCGTTTTTCAACTTAATCTCTTTGCAATTAAAAAACTTAGCATTGCTAAGTCCTAAGGTATTATTAGTCTGCATTCTAATAATTCTAAAATATAAGCTTTTACTAGAAGAAATAAGAAAATAAGGGTTATATATAGAGGTTATTATCTATAGTCTCTGACAATAATAATTGAAATACGTTAACTACTAATGTATGCCAGCCTCTGCTATTCCGTATAGCGGCTTAATTACAACTATAATAACGTCTAGCGGGTAAAGGTATGTAATTTATGCTAGAAGCTTTACAAGAATTATGCGATTAAGCTTTGTTTATAACTGCACATATGCTTAGGTAATATCCCTTAGCTAAACCGTAATGCCTTCCTTTTTTAATAAGGAAGCAAGGGTAATAATAAGCCTTTGACTAGCTCTCTGAATTATTAGGGACTGCGTGAGAATAACCTCTTTCCTATGGTTACTATGGCCTTAAATGACATATTATAACTTTTCATATAGGGAGTTAGTTACCTTGCCTTTAACTTCTCTTACTATCCGCAAGCTAAAGAGTCTTTTGCCTCCATACCTTTACAGGTCAAATTTTATAAATTCGAACATATTCCTTACTAGCAAAGCATTAATCTCTGCTTTGTTAGAGAGTTTAAAAGGTTCTCTAGGTATATTAATTTTTCCTTATACGCAGAGGTTAATTACAAGTTAAAAATCAGCCTTTTCTTTCTTAGTAAGAAAAGCCTCTGCTTAAGGGTATTTTCAGGGTCTTCCACATCCTCTTTATAGTAGAGTTATTAGGTTATCAGGGGGGTTTTCGTAATTTTCATTACCTTAAACCGGGTCTTCCTCGTGAACCGGGTCTTCCTTATAAGAAGATTCCACCTCTAGTAAGGTTATATACAGTTTAATAACCATAGACTAAAACTTTATAGGGCTATAAGGCATCTTAATAATATAAGTCTTTCCTTCTATTAAGAGAAGCTTATAGGGGCTAGTCCATCTGCCTTTTTTATAATAAACTCATATATTAGAATTTAAAGGAAGAGTGTGTATAGGCAGGGTTATTAAGCTGTTGTGGGTATTAAGAGCATCGTGGACTTAGCGTCTTATAAGACTATATCTTGCTTTATCTATTACTTTTCAAAGTATCTTAGCTCTTTAGGCAACTGTAAAGCTTAGGGGGAAATCATTTATTATCCTTAGATAGGTTCTAAAGACTAGAAGGGTGGGAACAAGACCATTTAGACTAGCAGAGTTATTAACTGCTTTAATAGCCATTTAAAGTATCTGCTCTTTTAAGAGAAGACCGTTAGCTTTAGTCTTAATAATATCATATGCTCTGCGAAGAGGGGCATAATATTGCTTAAGTTTTCCAATGCTATTATGAGCCTTAACAGGGACTTTATTAATATTAATTAATAATAGTCAAGCTAAATGCCTGAATTTGCTAGAAGCAAAGTTTCTTCTGGCATCATAGACTATCCAGTCTGGGGGTCTAAGATATATGTTAATCTAGCACTCTTTAAGGGCATTCTAAATATCTCAAGCTTTCTGTTGTTAAGGTGCAAGAAAGCAGGCAGCTTAAAATGATGTTGCTAAATCTATAACGTGTAAGACCAGCTTCTTATTAATTTGCATAATATTAACGAGGACCTTGTAGTTAAATTTAATATTATCTTTAAGAGTGAATTTAAATCTACTTAGAGCTTTCGTGTTCATCTGGCATTAATGGTAAGCATGCGTGATTTTCCCTATATTAGCCTTATTAAATTCTTTACCAGGCCTAGCAAGAAGGTTATTTAATTGGTCGATTAACGGATAACCAAATCAGCAATAAAGTTAACAGATTTCGGCTTTAGAAAGCATAAAGATGGCAGGTTCTTAAGAACTAGCTGTCTACTAAGGATGTCCTTATTTCCTAATAATAGGTATCTTTTTATCTCCTTAGATTAAAAGATTCTTAAGATTATTAAGTTTAACACCTATTCTATCCATGTCTGTAATAGAATATAAAAACAATATAGCACTATTAAGCATATAAAAAGGTATTATACTAAAAATCGTCAGAAGCTTTAAAATACTAGTTAAAGTCGCAGTACCGGCTCTAAAGGTGATAGTCCTTTAGTCAGAGGAATGCTTAATTATAAGGTTCTTTATAATTTTCATTAGAGCATTAACTTAGCCTTAGCCAGCAGTTGAAATTCCTAATGCTCCTGTATCCAGGAGTATACTATAAAATGTATCCGCTGTATATCTTATATCTATAAGATATACGTGTTATTAAGGTTGTTCATTGGTATCGTAGTTGTAGGGGTCTTTAAGAAATAAGGCATGTTTAAAAGCATTATCCTGCAAGAAGTTTATGGTTAATTGGGAAAAGAGTAGGGGATTTAGTGCTTGTATAAAGAATGCTATAAAGGAGAGAGTATTATAAGCCTTTTTATTGTCTGGTTTCTCTTTTTTATTAGTAGTAAGGAAAGCAGCGTTCTAAGCGGCTTTTTTGTATTTGTCCTTACTGCTATTATTAGTAGTAGTAAGTTAGGCCATTTCGCCTTTGTAGGCCTGTAGAAATACATGGTATTGGCGTTCAGAGGGTGGTTTTTGGTGTTTTCTATTATTCTACTAAGTTACTTTTGCTTTCTTTTGCTTAGAGGTAGAATGGTTAGTTAACCAGCATCCTTTTTTACAGTAGATAAAGCATTTCTTTAAGCTTGCTCTGGCTTAAGGTTTTTTACGATATATAGCTTATAAATAGCATTAGTCTGTGAACATCACTATGTTAGTGTTTTAGTCTGTAGACCGGGCAATGAGGGCAGTTAAATTATTGTCAGTAGTTGTTAGTAACTGACTTATAGAGGTTAGTGGTATGTCCATTGCTAAGAGGTAATTTCAAAGATTACTAACAAATCCTTTAAAGGTTAGCATATTCCTGAATTTAGTATTATAGAAATCATTGTTATTTTCTATTGCTCGTCGTACTTAATAAAGAAGAATTATATCTTATTTAAGAGGGTTATAAAGGCCATTAAATATCTTTATAAGTTAGTTAAGAAGAATTTCTAAGTATTCTAACTTATTCTTTATTGGATGTTCTATAATAATATAGCAAAGGCATAGATCGGCAAATTATGTTTTGTAAAAGCTCTTATTCTTAGGTATTTTAAAGTGATTTCTAATGTTCTAAGTTATCTCCTTAAATAGGATTGTCTTTGCTCTAAAGTATTTAAGGAAGTATGTATAGGCTTTACCTTAAAGCATAATAAGAAAGGCTTTTAGGTAAAGTAAGGGGGAAACTCCTGCTTAAGAACATTTCTCTTTAAAATATAGTAACTTCTTATTAATAAAGTTATATACTTCTCTAGAATATTGTTCTTCTTTTTAGTAAAGTCTCTTAAGAGTATTAAGGGCTTTTCAATCGCTATTAGAAAGTGTTCCAGTCGGGGTTTATAGTTCTGGGGGAGGGTCTTTAGTTAAATGAAAATCTTCATTATTAGAGTTCTTATTATTAGAAAGTTTAAGTTATTAAATCTCTTCTCCTTTCCTAGTTGCTTTTTCCAGCAAAGGTTTGTATTCCGTGTTAGGGTTAATGTTTAAGATATTAACAAGATCTTTAGAGACATTCGATCTCGATCCTCTAGCTGTTTTGATACCATTATTATTAAGGTAATCACAAAGGGTATACTTAAGGTTGTTGTTTATTATTATTATTCATGTACGCTAGGTAGCTAGAGCCACTAACTAGTTCATCAACTAACTTCTTAATATAGGAAAAACCCTAAGATAGGGGAGAAAACCTATATTCTTCTATATAGCTCCTGCTAAGCCTCTGATATAGAGTCTTTATTGTTTCTAACTATTAGTATAAGATATCTGCCAGTTCCCTGGAACTGCAGATAATAACAGAAGTGTGGTTATGCTTTATATAAAAGGTTAGTATATTAGTAAAAACCCCTTATAAGCACCTCCCCTCTTAGTCCGGCTCTTCCTCCTTTATCCTGTTGTTTTCATTGCCTCTGGTCCCTTTCTTAGCCTTATTATTGCGTATCTGCTATGCCTTACTAAGCTCCTCTACTAACCTGTACTGCTAAAGTCGCCTAGTTAAAAGCACCTACTTTATAATATTTAGTGCTAGCTTCTTGTTATTAAGTACTGCCCTAAGTTCCTACGGATTTCTTATTATAGGCACCGCTGGAATCGGTCTTAGATAGTTATATTCTAGGTATAACAGGATAAGGTAGTAGATATCCTCGTCTCCTCCCTAGTATTAGTATATTAGTAAAGTTACCTTAGGTACTTATCTGTTATAGAGGAAGGCATTTAGCCTTATTTTTTCTGTTTAAAGCTGAACTAGGGCTATAGATTTATACTTAAGCAGGCTATTATAAAGCTTTGCTATCTTTTTTATGCTCTTAAAGTTAAGTTTCTTATTTGCTGCTATTACTTTTGCCCGTTCTCTTCTTACTTAAGCCTTATGCCTCTGCCAGATCCACTGTTTTTCCCACTCCCTCTCTAATTCCTGTCTAGCTGTAAGGCTGCTAGGGAGGGGGGGGGGCATTAAGAAACGCCTTATAGTGATTATGTTAGCAGCCTTTTCCTTAGCGTTATAGCTATAATGCTATTAAATTATAGGCTTACTATATCTTCTTGCCTATGCTACTATCTTTAAGTCTTTAGTAGAATTGTTATTTAACGTAATTAAGGTATAGATCTACTGGCAGCACTGCTGCTTCTATCTCTAAGAGTGCTACTAGCGTCGCCTTATACGCCCCTATAACCTGCCTTAAGCATTTATTCTATTCCCTTATAAATGCCTTTACTACCCCCTATGCTACCCCTTCTAGCTTGCTATGGGTATGGTATATCCTAGCTCTATAGGCTATTATGCTTCTTATTACCTGTATATAAAGGGATCTCGCACACTTTAGTTAGCATCCCTATGTAAACATAGCTAGCGCCGTGAGTGCTAATTTCTACTGTGATAATTTAGCATTTACCTTCTTTATATAGGTTGACTAATAAAGCTTCTAGTAAATTTAAACCCCTAGGAATTGCGCTAATTATGTTGGTTGTATTATTACTCTTCTAAGTCGGATTATCATTATAATCGCCTGCCTCTTCCTTATAAAGTATATTAGCTTGCTCTTTCCTAGGTTAAACCTTAGCCCATACTCCTTTAACCACTTTTTATATATTCTCTAGGCTCTTTCTAGTTATACTTTTATCTCCTCTGCTGTTTTTTTATATACTATAATGTTTATATTATCTAAAAACCCTAATATTAATGTTAATTCCGCTGCTGCTAGTCTGTAATATAGTAGCGTAATATAGAGCAGGAAGAGGATAGGAGATGCTGGCGACCCTTACAGAACCCCTATAGTAACTTAGATTTCCTTAGTAATACGTCTGTTAAATGCTAATTATGCTCTCCTTTTTAATATAAAGCCCTATGCCTATCTAGCCATCTACCCTAGCAGTCCTAACTCCTTTATAATACAAATTAATCGTTTATAGCTAATAGTGTTAAATGCCCTAGTAATATCTAGCTATAGTAATAATGCTATTCCCTAGTAATGCTATGCTGTTCTTATAACCTCTTTTAGCATGCTTAGTGCTATCTTTATTAATCTGCTAGCCTTATTACCTATTTGTATGTCTAGTAGTATATAGCCTTCCTCTGCTATAATAGTAATCCTCCTTATAATAGCTCCCTTAATTACTTTACCTATTATGTTTAATAGCAATATTAGCCTCTACCCCCCCGGTCTGCCTAACTCCTTAGGGGACTTCCTAGGTTTGCATAGAACTACTACCTTTACTTATTAGAAGGAGGCTAGATAATATCCTAAGCTATAGCAAGCATTTATAAGGCATATTAAACACAATATTAGGGCCGCTCTGTATAGCTTAAGGAAACCCGTTAGCAGCTTGTCTAGTCCTAGGGCTTTTTAACTTACTATATTCTTTATAACCTCTTTAATTTCCTCCTCTATAAACACAGGAACTGCCTAATTATTATTATAGTATCTTGTCCCCTCCTCTATCTCTAGACCTAAAGCCCTAGCTGTGAATAGAGGGAAGAACCTCTTTATAAATGCCCTTGCCTTACCCTTGTATATAACCTCTACTATCTCCTCCCTGCTGTTATTTCCTAGCTGGGTTAGTAGTGGGACTTGTTGCCTTTTAGGAGGAAGTCCACTCCATAGCTAGGCCTAACGCTCTAGGGTTTAAAGACTCCCTTTAGACCTAAATAACTTACTAACTGCCTATTACTAGCTACTTCTCTTCTCCTCTAAGATAATATAATTCTGTTTTTTTATAGCTTCTATTAAGGCCTACTATGCTTCCTATATCCATTATTACTACTACTGCCTATTAGCACGTCTTACCTCTACTATTACATTCCTTACCCTTTTATTCTATTAAGGCTGTAGTTTTCTATGCCCTTAAGGTCGCTTAGGTGCTGCTATATTAGCTATCTTTATAAGCTGTTAGGTAAGCCACTATATATAGTCATTAATTTCTTACTAGTTATATAGCAGAAGCTCTAACCCCTTCTTTTTAAGCCTGTTTAAAGCCTTTGCTATAATAAGGTTCTTGTCTGCTATTCTCTAACCCTGGACTAACCCTAGGCTGTTACTTAATTCCTTGTTTATTCTAATGCTAATAAGCTAGGGCATATGGTTAGATCTGGCGATTTCCACTGGCCTAATGAATTTAATACTAACGTTATAGGTGGTCCACGCATGGTTAATAGTGCTATCCCTGCTACTATATTCTCTCCTTATTACTTCCCTAAACAGTATAGCTAGGCCGAGTTGCCACCTTATTATAAATTCTAATATCTTATTATACCCTAGAGATATTTGGCTAAATCTATCCTATAAAGGGTAATATTAGTTAAAGTCCCTTATAAATATACTCCAGCCCTTTGCCTAGGTATTAGCAAAGTGTTATAAAGGCGTCTGCCACTCCCTTTTATAAGCCGGGGAATAGATGTTATATATCTCTACTCTATATAGCTTAATATTATATTAATCCTCCCTCCTTTTTATAGTCTAAAGTTTTGTCTTAACCTTTTAGTGTATATAAATCACTATTCTTCTGCTGTATATTACTAATATATAGTGTTCCTAAGATGGATTTAGTAGTATACTATTATAGCCTTCTGGTTCCTGGATGGCTATTACCTTAGGGCTAACGTTATGCCCTAATGCTAAATATACTAAATTGCTTTTCTTCTATATATTCTAGTATATAACCTTAATTATATACTCTATTATATGCTTTAGAGCACCCTAGTTAGGCTGGCTCTGGTATTGTTTGGCCCTTTAGTTGGCTATAAAAAGGCTAGCATTATGCCTTCCTCTGCTGGTCTCTGTTGTCCTGATCTTAGCTTGTAGGTTTGTCTTGTAAAAGGGCCTCTTAGTTATATGCTCCTTTTTCTTAGCTGCCTCTCTGTTAGTTCCCTGGTTTCTTCTCCTTAATAACCCTTGCTTATAGTAGCTGTTATAACCTCTAATTAATAGTTATGGAAGAATAGCGGCCTTATAGTATAAGCCTCCCTAGCTTACTGCTATCTCTTATTACTTACTAAGCATAGTTAAGACTATACTAAATGTGCCCCTATACAATTTAAGCATCTCTTCTGTACCTTACCTATTAATATTAGGTAAGTCCTCTCTCTCTTAGGGTGTTTTCCGGCAGTATACCTGTTGTATCTTGCTTTCTCCTTATAGTATCTAGTAATATATTTAATCTTATAGTAGTTATAATATTGCTTTAGGTGGATTATCTTGTTATATAGCTTAGCATTAAAAATCTCTGCTTAGTATACTATTCCCCCATGGCATAGTCGGTTTGCTGCCTTAGTGCCCTTAACACTAACTACTAATAGTGCCCTTGTTGCTATTCCTCTTGGCTTTTATACTATTATCTTTGCTGTATTTAATCCATTCTCCTTTTTAATATTCTTCCTTATATCCTTAATTATAATGTGGTTTATTAATTATATTAGGAATTCCTTAATAATTACACTAAACATCTTCCTGTTTACTTCCGCCTTAGGTCTAAAGGCAACTCCTACCCAGGCTATGTTTTCCTTCTATTTTCTCCCTGCTTTTATAAACGTAATAACTATATCTTTACTCTGTAATTAGCGTGCTACTACTACCTCCTTTATGCTAATAGCACTGTTTACTGCCTTTACAATCTCTCCTAGTAATCTATTTTTAATTACCTTACTAATAGTGCTTTCCTTTACTAGTGCTTCCTAGTAATAGCAGGCTAGTATTGCCATACCCTCCGTTTAGGCTAAAGGTATTGTTATATTCTGCCCTATAACTCTATAAGCTGCAATATTTACCTAAGTCCCTCTAACTACTAATCTAGTCCTATAAACAGCCTTTATTGCCTTTTTAACTGCCTTCTTAACCGTGGTTTCTACTCTACTACTAACTGCTTTTATAATTAAGGCCTATAGGCCTCCTGTGTTAGTTCTTGCTTAGGCTATCTCCTCTCCTGCATTTATAGTAATTTATATAAAAGTTCTAATAAAAGCCTATACTTTTATTATTTCTACCTTTAAGATAACTTTTGTTATTAATTCCTTTAGTAATTTTATTTTATTCTTTAGTTTTTCCTATACTGCTATTACTTTAGAATTCTCTCCTTAATATTATATTTCTTCCTAGGTAGTGCCTTATTCTTTATTAGTTGTAGATTTACGTAAAAATTCATTAATTATTACACCCCTTATGCTGCTTACTCCCCTTATATAATATACTATTGCTAGGGGGGGTAATTAATAATAAGGAATTTAATTCTATGCTTCTTTTTCGTTTTAGGCGTAATACCGCGTCGTATCCGCGGTGTTCCGTTGACTTTCCTCAATGTGTATTTCCTTTTAAGGTTGTTGTTAATTTTATCAAAAGTATCCTTTGTCTAATTTTCATAATCTCGCTAGAAGTTAATAAGGAGATTACGCCCTTTTCCTTTATTAAGAATGTAGTAGTTAATTGTATATATAATACGGTCACTAATCTGTTGTTTAGTAGCTGTATTGATATTAATGTTGTTAACTAACTTAGTCTAATTAAAGGATAGAATTAAATAGTGCTTGTAAAGTTTTCAGGGTAGGGTGCTCTTTAGAAGTTCTCTTTTATAGACATCCTTTTAGAGTTATTTATTAAAATTATTTATTTTTCCTTAGCTTAAAGATATTTTAGTGTTTTAGGCTTTATGTTTAGTACTAATTAAAGCGGTTAGCATTAGTTCTCTGTAAATAATAGTAAAGATCTGGTTTTAATTGTAGATAAGTAACAGTTAATAATAAGGGAGAAGATCTATAAGAGTTAAGTCTTTTTATAATTATAGACGATTTAACAGTTAATAATTTAAAGAAATAATCCTTTAGTTAGCATAACGTTGGAATTTCTTGCAGTTACATAAGTAAAAGCATTTGGACAAGTCTCTTCTGGGTATAACCTAACAAATCTATGGTTATTAGTAACTACTAATTAGTGTTAGTAGCGCTTAGGTTATAAGTATACTACAGCATAAATGTAGGGGGGGGGTTTAATATTCAATTCATCTATATCTCTAAAAGAGGGGAAGAAGCAGGCTATAATGCGGAGGTATGGTGTTATAGCCATGGTACGGCCCCAGGTTACATAACCTGTGATCCAGCCAATCAGAGTGCGTGCATTCTGTGTGCAACCTACAATTCCTGGTCAATGCGGCGTATCCCTTCCATCATCCATACGAGCGATTCCGACAGTTCTTATATTAGCTAAATATATTCTACTTACTTTATTAATATATTTTATTAATTACCTTAACCCTAGGTATTTCTTACTATTACTATTTTCTTAATTTTATATTTTACTAAATCTGGATTATCTTTATAAAGCAGGAGTGCTAGGCCTAGTCTAAAATTAGCTAGCTATTATAATAAGAGTAGATTAATAGCTGCCCTCTTAATAAAGTTTATATAAAAAACTAAGTATATTCCCTATAAAATATTTAAATAAATAGTAAGTAAAGTTAGTATCTTTAAGACCTTATATTTTGCCTTTACCTAGTTAAGTTTTTAGCTAAAATAGTTTATTTTTATATAATAAAGATTTAATTATATAAAATCCCCTATTTAGTAATATTCTACTAAATGCTAGGAAATATTTACTATACCCTACTAATATTATTATATAAAATTAATTATAGCTTATATTATTACTATTCCCTTCTAAATATATTTTAAGAATAATATAGCTTTTTTTTTAAGTAAGGTTAGGCTTTTAGTATTATTTAGTATATATTAAACTAATTTAATATTAAAGCCCTTTAGTACCTAGTTTATACTTATATTAATTACTATAAAGATTTAGTTATTAAGCGTTATTTAATAAGCTAGTAAATAGTTAGCCTAGTTATACTATAAAAAAGTAATAACTACTTATAAGACTATTTATACCTTTTAGTTTACTTATTTTATATTACTATTTATTTAAGAATAATAAGATATAAATAATAGTTACTTAATACCTACTTACTTATAAAGTATAGTTTAAAAGTAACTAAGCTAATCTAAACTATAATTAAAAATAATCTAATAGGGAAATTTATAAAAACACTACTAATAATATTTAAACTATTTTATATATACTTTAGCTACTATACTTATTATTACCTTTAGTTATATATACTTTAAGAAATAGTTTATAATAATTATTAAAAAGCATAGTAATACCTTATTATATACTAAAAGTTTTATTATAAAATCCACTAAGATTTATAACTAATAATAGTTTATAGCTAGTATAGGTTTTAGCAGACCTTAATAAAGTTATTAACTTTTATGCCTACTAAAGTAATAATAGTTTTATATATACTATATTATATTTTTTAATATCCTATCCTAGTAATAATCTTTATATAGTGCTTAAAAGGTAGTATTTTACCCTAAGTAACCTAATATAAGCAAGTTATAAACCTACTATATAAGTAAAGTAATAAGAGGCTTATAATAAAGTACTTAAAGCAAAAAAACAAGCGGACAAAAAAACACTGCAGATATAACGTGGTATTACGCCTAAAACAGAAAAGAAGCATGGAATTAAATTCCTTATTATTAATTACCCCCCCTAGTAATAGCGTATTATATAAGGGAAGTAAGTAGTATAAAAGGTATAATAATTAATAAATTTTTATATAAATCTATAACTAATAAAGAATAAGATACTACTTAAAAAGAAATATAGTATTAAGGAGAGAATTCTAAAGTAATAGTAGTATAGGAAAAACTAAAGAATAAAATAAAATTACTAAAGGAATTAATAATAAAAGTTATTTTAAAGATAAAAATAATAAAAGTATAGGCTTTTATTAGATTTATTATATAAATTACTATAGATATAAAAGAAAAAATAGCCTAAATAAGAACTAGCATAAAAGGCCTATAGGCTTTAATTATAAAAGTAGTTAATAGTAAGGTAAAAACTATAGTTAAAAAGGTAGTTAAAGAGGTAATAAAGGCTATTCCTAGGACTAAAACAGTAGTTAAAGGGACTTAGGTAACTATTATAGCTTATAGAGCTATAAGGCAGAATATGACAATCCCTTTAGCTTAAACAAAGGGTATAGTAATACTAGCTTACTATTATTAGAAAGTAATGGTAAAAAGAAATACTATTAGTAAGGTAGTTAGGAATAGATTACTAAGGGAGATTATAAAGGTAGTAAATAATACTATTAGTATAAAGAAGGCAGTAGTGGCATACTAACTATAAAGTAAAGATATAGTTATTATATTTACTAAAGCAGGGAGAAAATAAAAGAAAAACACAGCCTAAATAAGAGTTACCTTTAGACCTAAGGCAGAAGTAAATAGGAAGATGTTTAGTGTAATTATTAAGGGATTCCTAATATAATTAATAAACTATATTATAACTAAGAATATAAGGAAGAATATTAAAAAGAAAAATAGTTTAAATATAGTAAAGATAATAGTATAAAAGCTAAAGGGAATAATAATAAGGGTATTACTAGTAGTTAGTATTAAGGGTACTAAGGTAGTAAACTGCCTATACTATAGGGAAATAGTATACTAAGCAGAGATTTTTAATATTAAGCTATATAATAAGATGATTTACTTAAAGTAATATTATAACTATTATAAGATTAAATATATTACTAGGTACTATAAAGAAAAAGTAAGATATAATAGGTATACTACTAAAAAATACCCTAAGAAAGAGAGAACTTATTTAATATTAATAGGTAAGGTATAAAAGAAATATCTAAATTATATAGGGGCATATTTAGTATAGTCTTAGCTATGCTTAGTAAGTAATAATAAATAGTAGCAGGCTAGGGAGGCTTATGCTATAAGGCTGCTGTTTTTCTATAGCTATTAGTTAGAAGTTATAATAGCTACTATAGGTAAGGGTTATTATAAAGAAAAGACTAGGGGATTAATAAAGAGGTAGCTAAAAGAAAGGAGTATATAATTAAGAGGCATTTTTATAAGATAAACCTATAAGCTATAATTAGGATAACAGAAACTAGTAGAGAAAGGCATAATACTAGCCTTTTTATAACTAACTAAAGGGCAAAACAATACTAAAGCTAGCCTAACTAGGGTGCTCTAAAGCATATAATAAAGTATATAATTAAGGTTATATACTAGAATATATAAAAGAAAAGCAATTTAGTATATTTAGCATTAGGGTATAATATTAGCTTTAAGGTAATAGCTATTTAGAAACTAGAAGGTTATAATAGTATACTGCTAAATCTATCTTAAGGGCACTATATATTAGTAATATATAGTAAAAAAATAGTAATTTATATATATTAAAAGGTTAAGATAGGACTTTAAATTATAAGAAGGGAGGAGGATTAGTATAGTATTAAGCTATATAAAGTAAAGGTATATAATATTTATTCCCTAGCTTATAAAAGGGAATAGTAAATACCTTTATAATACTTTGCTAATACCTAGGCAAAGGGCTAGAGTATATTTATAAGGGACTTTAACTAATACCACCCCTTGTAGGACAGATTTAGCTAAACCTCTTAAGGGCATAATAAGATATTAGAATTTATAATAAGGTAGTAACTTGGCCTAGCTATGCTATTTAGAGAAGTAATAAGGAGAGAATATAATAATAAGAATAGTACTATTAACTATATATAGACTACTTATAATGTTAGTATTAAATTTATTAGGCTAGTAGAAATCGCTAAATCTAACCATATACCTTAGCTTATTAGTATTAAAATAAGTAAGAAATTAAGCAATAGCCTAGGGTTAGTCTAGGGTTAAAGGATAGTAAATAAAAACCTTATTATAGCAAAGGCTTTAAACAGACTTAGAAAGAAGTGGTTAGAGCTCCCGCTATATAACTAGCAGGAAATTAATAACTATATATAATAGCTTACCTAATAGCTTATAGAAATAGCTAATATAGCAGCACTTAAATAACCTTAAGGGCATAGTAAACTATAGCCTTAGTAGAATAAAAGGGTAAAGGATATAATAGTAAAGGCAAAACGTGCTAATAAGCAGTAGCAGTAATAATAAACATAGAAATTATAGCAGGCCTTAATAGAAGTAATAGAAAAACAGGATTATATTATCTTAAATGAAAAGAAAAGTAGTTAGTAATAAGCAGTTAGTAAGTTATTTAGGTTTAAAGGGAGCCTTTAAACCCTAGAGCGCTAAGCCTAGCTATAAAGTAGACTTCCTCCTAAGATATAATAGGTCTTACTACTAACTTAGCTAGGAGATAATAGTAAGGAGGAGATAGTAAAGGTTATATATAAGGGTAAGGTAAAGGCATTTATAAAGAGGTTCTTTTTTTTATTTATAGCTAGGGCTTTAGGTCTAGAAATAAAGGTAGAGATAAGATACTATAGTAATAATTAGGTAGTTCCCGTGAAGAACTACAAAAAGCGGTTGGAAATACGGAACACCGCGGATACGACGCAGTATTACGCCTAAAACGAAAAAGAAGCACAGAATCAGATTTCTTATTATTAATTACCCCCCCTAGTAATAGCATATTATATAAGGGGAGTAAGTAGTATAAGGGGTATAATAATTAATAAATTTTTATGTAGATCTGTAACTAATAAAGAATAAGGCACTACCTAGGAAGAAATATAATGTTAAGGAGAGAATTCTAGAGTAATAGTAGCATAAGAAAAACTAAAGAATAAAATAAAATTACTAAAGGAATTAATAATAAAAGTTATTCTAAAGGCAGAAATAATAAAAGTATAGGCTTTTATTAGAACTTTTATATAAATTACTATAAATATAGGAGGAAAGATAGCCTAAGCAAGAACTAACACAAGAGGCCTATAGGCCTTAATTATAAAAGCGGTTAATAGCAGAGTAGAAACCATAGTTAAGAAGGCAGTTAAGGAGGTAATAAAGGCTGTTTATAGGACTAAATTAGCAGTTAGGGGGACTTAGGCGAATATTACGGCTTGTGGAGTTATAGGGCAAAATACGATAATACCTTTAGCCTAAATAAAGGGTATGGTAATACCGGCCTGCTATTACTAGAAAGCATTAGTAAAAGGAAGTACTATTAGCAAGGCAGTTAGAAATAGATTACTAGGAGAGATTATAAAGGCAGTAAACAGCGCTATTAGTATAAAGGAGGCAGTAGTAGCATGCTAATTGCAAAGTAAAGATATAGTTATTATATTTATAAAAGCAGGGAGGAAATAAAAGGAAAACACAGCCTAGGTAGGAGTTGCCTTTAGACCTAAGGCAGAAGTAAACAGGAAGATGTTTAGTATGATTATTAAGGGATTCTTAATATAATTAACAAACTATATTATAATTAAGGATATAAGGAAGAACATTAAAAAGGAGAATAGATTAAATATAGCAAAGATAATAGTACAGAAGCTAAGAGGAATAGTAATAAGGGCACTATTAGTAGTTAGTGTTAAGGGCACTAAGGCAGCAAACCAACTATACCATAGGGGAATAGTATACTAAGTAGAGATTTTTAATGCTAAGCTATATAACAAGATGATCCACCTAAAGCAATATTATAACTACTATAAGATTAGATATATTACTAGATACTATAAGGAGGAAGCAAGATATAGTAGGTATGCTACTAGAAAATACCCTAAGGGAGAGAGGACTTGCCTAATATTAACAGGTAAGGTATAGGAGAGATACCTAAATTATATAGGGGTATATCTAGTATAGTCTTAACTATACTTAGTAAGTAATAAGAAATAGCAGTAGGCTAGGGAGGCTTATGCTATAAGGCTGCTATTCTTCTGCAACTATTAGTCGGAGGTTACAATGGCTACTACAGGTAAGGGTTATTAGGGAGAAGAAACCAGGGGACTAATAGAAAGGCAGCTAAGAGGAAGGAGTATATAACTAAGGGGCCCTTTTATAAGACAAACCTACAAGCTAAGATTAGGACAACAGAGACCGGCAGAGAAAGGCATAATACTAGCCTTTCTATAGCCGACTAAAGGGCTAAATAATACCAGAGCCAGCCTAACTAGGGTGCTCTAAAGCATATAATAGAGTACATAATTAAGGTTATGTACTAGAATATACAAAAGAAGGAAAAAATACGGAACACCGCGGATACGACGCGGTATTACGCCTAAAACGAAAAAGAAGCATAGAATCGGATTCCTTATTGTTAATTACCCCCCCTAGCAATAGCGCATTGCACAAGGGGAGTAAGCAGCATAAGGGGTGTAATAATTAACGAATTTTTACGTGGATCTATAACTAATAAAGGACAAGGCACTACCTAGGAAGAAACATAACATTAAGGAGAGAATCCCAGAGTAATAGCAGTATAGGAAAAACTAAAGAATAAAATAAAATTACTAAAGGAATTAATAACAAAAGTTATCCTAAAGGCAGAAATAACAGAAGTGTAGGCTTTTATTAAAACTTTTATATAAATTGCTATAAATGCAGGAGGGGAGATAGCTTAAGTAAGAACAGACACAGGAGGCCTATAGGCCTTAATTATAAAAGCAGTTAGCAGTAGAGTAGAAACCATAGTTAAGAAGGCAGTTAAGGAGGTAATAAAGGCTGTTTATAGGACTAGATTAGTAGTTAGGGGGACTTAGGTAAATATTACAGCTCACGGAGTTACAGGGCAGAATATAATAATACCTTTAGCCTAAACAGAGGGTATAGCAATACCGGCCCGCTATTACTAGGAAGCACTAGTAAAGGAAAGTACTATTAGCAAGGCAGTTAGGAACAGATTGCTAGGAGAGATTATAAAGGCAGTAAACAGTGCTATTAGCATAGAGAAGGCAGTAATAGCATGCTAATTGCAGAGTAGAGACATAGTTATTATATTTACAGAAGTAGGGAGGAAATAAAAGGAAAACACAGCCTGGGTAGGAGTTGCCTTTAGACCTAAGGCAGAAGTAAACAGGAAGATGTTTAGTGTAATTATTAAGGGATTCCTAATACGATTAACGAACCACATTGCAATTAAGGATATAAGGAAGAACATTAAAAAGGAGAATGGATTAAATATAGCAAAGATAACGGTACAGAAGCCAAGAGGAACAGCAACAAGGGCACCATTAGTAGTTAGTATTAAGGGCACTAAGGCAGCAAACCGACTATGCTATAGGGGAATAGTATACTAAGCAGAGATTTTTAACACTAAGCCATATAATAAGATAATCCACCTAAAGCAATATTATAACTGCTATAAGATTAGATATATTACCAGATACTATAAGGAGAAAGCAAGATATAGCAGGTATGCTGCCGGAAAATACCCTAAGGGAGAGAGGACTTGCCTAATATTAACAGGCAAGGTATAGGAGAGATGCCTAAATTATACAGGGGCACATCTAGCATAGTCTTAACTATACTTAGTAAGTAATAAGAAATAGCAGTAGGCTAGGGAGGCTTATGCTATAAGGCCGCTGTTCTTCTGCAACCATTGGTTAGAGGTCGTAATAGCTACCACAGGCAAGGGTTATTAGGGAGAAGAAACCGGGGGACTAATGGAGAGGCAGCTAAGAGAAAGGAGCATATAACTAAGGGGCCCTTCTATAAGACAAACCTATAAGCTAAGATTAGGACGACAGAGACTGGCAGAGGAAGGCATAATACTAGCCTTTCTACAGCTAACTAGAGGGCTAAACAATACCAGAGCCAGCCTAACCAGGGTGCTCCAAAGCATATAATAGAGTATATAATTAAGGTTATATACTGGAATATACAGAAGAAAAGCAATTTAATACATCTGGCGTTAGGGCATAATATTAGCCCTAAGGTAATAGCCATCCAGGAACCAGGAGGCTATAATAGTATACTACCAAATCCATCTCAGGGACACTATATATTAGTAATATATAGCAGAAGAATAGTAATTTATATACACTAAAAGGTTAAGACAGGACTTTAGACTATAGGGAGGGGGGAGGATTAGTATAGTGTTAAGCTATATAAAGTAGAGATATATAACATTTATTTCCCAGCTTATAAAAGGGAGTAGCAGATGCCTTTATAACACTTTAACGATACCCAGGCAAAGGGCCAGAGTATGTTCATAGGGGACTTTAACCAACATCACCCCTTATAGAACAGATTCGGCCGAACATCTCCGGGGCATAATAAGATGTTGGAATTCATAATAAGGTGGCAACTTAGCCTAGCTACGCCGTTTAGGGAAGTAATAAGGAGAGAACATGGCAGCAGGGATAGTACTATTAACTATACATGGACCACCCACGATATTAGTGTCAAATTCATCGGGCTAGTAGAAATCGCCGGATCTAACCATATGTCCCAGCTTATTAGCATTAGAACAAACAAGGAATTAAGCAACAGCCTAGGGTTAGTCCGGGGTTAAAGGACAGCGGACGAGAACCTTATTATAGCAGAGGCTTTAAACAGGCTTAGAAAGAAGGGGTTAGAGCTTCTGCTATGCAACCAGCAAGAAATTAATAACTATATATAGTAGCTTACCCAATAGCTCACAGAGATAGCCAATACAGTAGCACCTAAGCGACCTTAAGGGCATAGTAAACCACAGCCTTAGTAGAATAAAAGGGTAAGGGACGCAATAGCAGAGGCAAAACATGCTAATAGGCAGTAGCAGTAACAACAGACATAGGAAGCATAGCAGGCCTTAACGGAAGCTATAAAAAAACAAAATCATATTATCTTAAAGGAGAAGAGAAGTAGCTGGCAACAGGTAGTTAGTAAGTTATCCAGGTCTAAAGGGAGTCTTTAAACCCTAGAGCATTAGGCCTGGCTATAGAGTAGACTTCCTCCTAAAAGGCAACAGGTCCTACCACTAACCCGGCTAGGAGACAACAGCAGGGAGGAGATAATAAAGGTTACACATAAGGGTAAGGCAAGGGCATTTGCAGAAAGGTTCTTCCCTCTATCCACGGCTAGGGCTTTAGGTCTAAAGGCAAAGAAGGGGATAAGATACTATAATAACAATCAGGCAGTTCCCGTGTTTATAAAGGAGGAAATTAAAAAGGTTATAAAGAATATAGTAAGTTAGAAAGCCAAGAAGCATAAGAGCTACTTAAAAAAGCTACGTCTACGTAGGGGTAGCTGGCAAAGGACCAACACCGCGGACACGACGCGGTATCACGCCTAAAACGAAAAAGAAGCACAGAATCGGATTCCTTATCGTCGAATACCCCCCCTAGTAATGGCGCATTGCGCAAGGGGAGTAAGCAGCGCAAGGGGTGCAATAATTAACGAATTTTCGCATGAATCCGCAACCGACAAAGGATAAGGCACTACCCAGGAAGAAATACAATATTAAGGAGAGAATCCCAGAGTAATAGCAGTACAGAAAAAACTAAAGAATAAAATAAAATTACTAAAGGAGTTAATAATAAAAGTTATCCTAAAGGCAGAAATAACAGAAGTATAGGCTTCTATCAGGACCTTTACGCAAGTTACTATAGATACAGGAGAGGAGATAGCCTAAGCAAAGACTAGCACAGGAGATCTACAGGCATTAATTATAGAAGCAGTTAACAGCAAAGTTAAAACTATAGTTAAGAAGGCGGTTAAGGAGGTAATAAAGGCCGTCCTTAGGACTAGATCAACGGTTAGGAGGACTTAGGCAACTGTTGCAGCTCGCAGAGTCACAGGGCAGAATATGATAATACCTTTAGCCCGAACAGAGGGTATAGCGATACCAGCCCGCCATCACTAGGAAGTAATGGTAAAGGAAAACACTATTAGCAAGGCAGTTAGGAACAGATTGCCAGAAGAGATTATAAAGGCAGTAAACAGCGCTATTAGCATGGAGGAGGTAATAGCAGTACGTAGGCTGCAGAGTAGAGACACAGTTATTACGTTTACTAAGGCAGGGAGGAAATGGAAGGAAAATACGGCCTAGGTGAGAGTTGCCTTTGGACCTACAGCGGAAGTAAACAGGAAGATGTTTAGTGTAATTATTAAGGGATTCCCAACACAATTAACGAACTACATTGCAATTAAGGATATAAGGAAAAACATTAAAAAGGAGAATAGTCTAAACATAGCAAAGATAACAGTGTGGAAGCCAAAGGGAACAGCGACAAGGGCACCACTAGTGGTTAGCGTTAAGGGCACTAAGGCAGCAAACCGCCTATGCCATGGGGGAATAGTATACCAAGCAGAGATTTTTAACGCCAAGCTATATAACAAGATGGTCCACTTAAAGCAATATTATAATTACTATAAGATTAGATATATTGCCAGGCACTGCAAGGAGGAAGCAAGATGCGGCAGGTGTGCTGCTGGAAAACACCCTGAGGGAGAGAGGACTTGCCCGATGTTAACAGGCGAGGTACAGGAGAGATACCCAAATTACGCAGGGGCACATCCAGCATGGTCTTAGCTATGCTTAGTAAGTAATAATAGGTGGCAATAGGCCCGGGAGGCTTACGCCATGAGGCTGCTGTTCTTCCGCGACCATCAGTCAGAGGCCGTGACAGCTACTATGGGCAAGGGTTATTATAGAGAAGAGACTAGGGGATTAACGGAAAGGCAGCCAAGAGGAAGGAGCATATAACTAAGGGGCCTTTCTATAAAACGAACATACAAACTACAATCAGGACGGCAGAGACTGGCAGAGGAAGGCACAATGCTGGCCTTCCTATAACCAACAAGAGAGCAGAACAATACCAGAGCCAGCCCAACTAGGGTGCTCTGAAGCACACAATAGAGTACATGATTAAGGTCATGTACTGGAATACACGGAAGAAAAGCAATCTAGTACATCTGGTGTTAGGGCATAACGTTAGCCCTAAGGTAATAGCTATCCAGGAACCAGGAGGCTATAACAGTATACCGCTAAATCCATCTCAGGGGCACTATATATTAGCAATATACAGTGGAAGAACGGCGATTTATATACACCAGAAGGTTAAGGCAGGGCTTTAGACTACAGGGAGGGGGGAGGATTAGTGCAGTGTCAAGCTATGTAGAGTAAAGGTATACAACATATATTTCCCGGCTTACGAAAGGGGGTGGCAGACGCCTCTACAACACTTTGCCAATACCCAGGCAAAGGGCCGGAGTATGTTTGTAGGGGACTTCAACCAACATCACCCCTTGTGGGACAGATTCGGCCGAACATCTCCAGGGCATAATAAGATGTTAGAATTCATAACGAGGTAGCAACTCGGCCTAGCTACGCCGTTTGGGGAAGTAATAAGGAGAGAACATAGCAGCAGGGACAGCACTATTAACCATGCGTGGACCACCCACGACGTTAGTATCGAATTCATCAGGCCAGTGGAAATCGCCGGATCTGACCATATACCCCAGCTTATTAGCATCAGGACAAATAAGGAATCAAGCAACAGCCCAGGGTTAGTCCGGGGTTAGAGGACAGCGGACGAGAACCTTATTATAGCAGAGGCTTTAAACAGGCTTAGAAAGAAGGGGTTAGAGCTTCCGCTATGCAACCGGCAAGAAATCAATGACTATACGCAGTAGCTTACCCAACAGCTCACGGAGATAGCCAATACAGCAGCACCCAAGCGACCTTAAAAGCACAGCAAACCACAGCCTTAGTAGAATAAAAGGGTAAGGGATGCAATAGCAGAGGCAAGACGTGCTAATAGGCGGTGGTGGCAACAACGGACGCAGGAAGCATGGCAGGCCTTAACAGAAGCTATAAAAAAACAGGATCGTGTTATCTCAGAGGAGAAGAGAAGTAGCTAGCAACAGGCAGTTAGCGAGTTATCCAGGTCTAAAGGGAGTCTTTAGACCCTAGAGCATTAGGCCCGGCTATAGAGTGGACTTCCTCCTAAAAGGCAACAGGTCCCACCACTAACCTAGCCAGGAGACGACAGCAGGGAGGAGATAGTGGAGGTTACACACAAGGGCAAGGCAAGGGCATTTATAGAGAGGTTCTTCCCTCCATCCGCAGCTAGGGCTCTAGGTCCGGAGGCAGAGGAGGGGATAAGATACTATAACAATAATCAGGCAGTTCCCGTGTTTATAAAGGAGGAAATTAAAGAGATTATAAAAAATACAGCAAGTTAGAAAGCCCTAGGACCGGATAAGCTGCCAACGGGTTTCCTTAAGCTATGCAGAGCGGCCCTAATATCGTGTTTAACATGCCTTGCGAATGCTTGCTGCGGCTTGGGATATTATCCAGCCTCCTTCCGACGAGCAAAGGTAGTAGTTCTACGCAAACCTAGGAAGTCCCCTGAGGAGTTAGGCAGACCGGGGGGGTGGAGGCTAATATCGCTATTAAACACGATGGGCAAAGTGATTAAGGGAGCTATTATAAGGAGGATTACTATTGCAGCAGAGAAAGGCTATATACTGCCGGACATGCAGATAGGCAACAGGGCTGGCAGATTAACAGAGATAGCACTAAGCACGCTAAAAGAGGTTGTGAGAACGGCATAGCATCACCAGGGGATAGCATTATTACTACAGCTGGATATCACTAGGGCGTTTAACACTGTTAGCCATAAACGATTAATCTGCACTATGAAGGAGTTAGGACTACCAGGGTAGATAGCCAGATAGGCACAGAGCTTCACGTTAGAAAGGAGAGCATAATTAGCGTTTAACGGACGTATTACCAAGGAAATCCAAGTCACTGCAGGGGTTCCACAAGGGTCACCAGCGTCTCCTATCCTCTTCCTACTCTACATTACGCCACTATATCAAAGACTAGCGGCAGCAGAATTAACGTTAACGTTAGGGTTCTCGGATGATATAAACATTATAGCATATAGAAAAACAGCAGAGGAGACAAAAGTACAACTAGAAAGAGCCTAGAGAATATGTAAGGAGTGGTTAAAGGAGTATAGGCTAAGGTTCAACCTAGGAAAGAGCAAGCTAATACACTTTATAAGGAAGAGGCAGGCGATTATAATAACAATCCGACTTAGCAGAGCAACAATACAACTGACATAATCAGCGCGATTCCTAGGGGTTTGGATTCACTAGAAGCTTTGTTAGTCAACCTATATAGAGAAGGTAAATGCTAAATTATCACAGCAGAAATTAGCGCTCACAGCACTGGCTGCGTCTACGTGGGGATGCCGACTAGAGTGTGCAAGATCCCTTTATATACAGGTAATACAAAGCACAATAGCCTATAGAGCTGGGATATACCACACCCGCAGCAAGCCAGAAGGGGTAGCACAGGGGGTAATAAAGGCATTTATAAGGGAATAGAATAAATACTTAAGGCGGGTTATAGGGGCATATAAGGCGACGCTAGTAACACTCTTAGAGACAGAAGCAGCAGTGCTGCCGGTGGATCTATACCTCAATTACGTTAAACGACGATTCCACTAAAGACTTAAGGATAGTAGCATAGGCGAGAAGATACGGCAGGCCTGTAATTTGATAGCATCGCAGCTACAACGCTAAGGAAGAGGCCGCCGACATAATCGCTATAAGGCGTTTTCTGATGCCCCCCCCCCCCTCCCTAGCAGCCTTACAGCCAGACAGGAATTAGAGAGGGAGTGGGAAAAACGGTGGATCCGGCAGAGGCATAAGGCTCAGGTGAGAAGAGGACGGGCAAAAGCAACAGCAGCAGACAAGGAACCTAACTTTAAGAGCACAAAAAAGATAGCAAAGCTCCACAATAGCCTGCTTAAGCATAAATCTGCGGCCCTAGTTCAGCTTTAAACGGAAAAAATAAGGCTGAATGCCTTCCTTTACAACAAACAGGTGCCCAAGGTAACTTCACCAATATGCCAATACTAGGGAGGAGACAAGGATATCTACCACCTTATCCTGTCATGCCTAGAATATAACCATCTAAGACCGATTCCAGCGGTGCCCATAATAAGAGATCCGTAAGAACTTAGGGCGGCGCTTAACAACAAGAAGCTAGCACTAAATATCGTAAAGTAGGTGCTTTTAACTGGGCAACTTTAGCAGTACAGGTTGGCAGAGGAGCTTAGTAAGGCGTGGCAGATACGCAATAACAAGGCTAAGAAAGGGACCAGAAGCAACAGAAACAATAGAATAGAGGAGGAAGAGCTAGACTAGAAGGGGAGGTGCTTATAGGGGGTTTTTACTAACATACTAACCTTTTATATAAAGCACAATCACACTTCTGTCATTGTCTACAGTTCCGGGGAACTGGCAGATATCTTATACTAATGGTTGGAAACAATAAAGACTCTATATCAGAGGCTTAGCAGGAGCTATATGGAAGAATATGGGTTTTCTCCCCTATCTTAGGGTTTTTCCTATATTAAGAAGTTAGTTGATGAACTAGTTAGTGGCTCTAGCTACCTAGCGTACATGAATATAAGTTAGAAAGCCCTAGGACCGGACGAGCTGCCAACAGGTTTCCTTAAGCTATGCAAAGCAGCCTTAATATTATGTTTAACACGCCTTGTAAATGCTTGCTATAGCTTAGGATATTATCCGGCCTCCTTCTAACAAGCAAAGGTAGTAGTTCTATATAAACCTAGGAAGTCCCCTAAGGAGTTAGGCAGACCAGGGGGGTAGAGGCTAATATTGCTATTAAACATAATAAGTAAAGTAATTAAGGGAGCTATTATAAAGAGGATTACTATTGCAGTAAAGGAAGGCTATATACTGCCAGACATACAGATAGACAACAGGGCTGGCAGATTAATAGAGATAGCACTAAGTACGCTAAAAGAGATTATGAGAACGGCGTGGCATTACTAGGGGATAGTATTATTACTATAGCTAGATATTACTAGGGCGTTTAACACTATTAGCTATAAACGATTAATCCGCACTATAAAGAAGTTAGGACTGCTAGGGTAAATAGCCAGATAGGCACAGAGCTTTACGTTAGAAAGGAGAGCATAATTAGCGTTTAACGGACGTATTACTAAGGAAATCCAAGTTACTATAGGGGTTCTACAAGGGTTGCCAGCGTCTCCTATTCTCTTTCTGCTCTATATTATGCTACTATATTAAAGACTAGCGGCAGCGGAATTAACGTTAATATTGGGGTTCTTAGATAATATAAACATTATAGTATATGGAAAAACAGCAGAGGAGACAAAAGTATAACTAAAAAGAGCCTAGAGAATATATAAGGAGTGGTTAAAGGAGTATAGGCTAAGGTTTAACCTAGGAAAGAGCAAGCTAATGCACTTTATAAGGAAGAGGCAGGCAATTACAACAACAATCCGACTTAAAAGAGCAATAATACAACCAATACAATTAGTGCAATTCCTAGGAGTTTGGATTTACTAGAAGCTTTATTGGTTAACCTACATAAAGAAGGTGAATGCTAAATTATTACAGCAGAAATTAGCGCTTACAGCACTAGCTGCATCTACGTAGGAATGCCAACTAAAGTGTACAAGATCCCTTTATACATAGGTAATAAGAAGCACAATAGCCTATGGAGCTAGAATATACCACACCCGCAGCAAGCTAGAAGGGGTAGTATAGGGGGTAGTAAAGGCATTTATAAGGGAACAGAATGAATGCTTAAGGCGGGTTATAGGGGCATATAAAGCAACGCTAGTAACACTCTTAGAGACAGAAGCAGCAGTACTGCTAGTAGATCTGTACCTTAATTATATTAAATAACGATTTTACTAAAGACTTAAGGATAGTAGCATAGGCAAGAAGATACAGCAGGCCTGTAATTTAATAGTATTATAGCTATAACACTAAGGAAGAGGCCGCTAACGTAATCGCTATAAGGCGTTTCTTAATGCCCCCCCCCCCCTCCCTAGCAGCCTTACAGCTAGACAGGAATTAGAGAGGGAGTGGGAAAAACAGTGGATCCGGCAGAGGCATAAGGCTTAGGTAAGAAGAGAACAGGCAAAAGCAATAGTAACAGATAAGGAACCTAACTTTAAGAGCATAAAAAAGATAGCAAAGCTCTATAATAGCCTGCTTAAGTATAAATCTATAGCCCTAGTTTAGCTTTAAACAGAAAAAATAGGGCTAAATGCCTTCCTTTATAACAAATAGGTGCCCGAGGTAACTTTACTAATATGCTAATACTAAGGAGGAAATAAGGATATCTACTACCTTATCCTGTTATGCCTAGAATATAACCATTTAAGACTGATTCTAGCAGTGTCCATAATAAGAGATCCACAGGAACTTAGGGCGGCGCTTAATAATAAGAAGCTAGCACTAAATATCGTAAAGTAGGTACTTTTAACTAGGTAACTTTAGTAGTATAGGTTGGCAGAGGAGCTTAGTAAGGCGTGGCAGATACGCAATGACAAGGCTAAGAAAGGGACCAGAGGCAACGGAAACAACAGGATAGAGGAGGAAGAGCCGGACTAGGAGGGGAGGTGCTTATAGGGGGTTTTTACTAACATACTAACCTTTTATATAAAGCACAACCACACTTCTGTTATTATCTGCAGTTCCGGGGAACTGGCAGATATCTTATACTAATGGTTAGAAACAATAAAGACTCTATATCAGAGACTTAGCGGGAGCTATATGGAAGAATATGGGTTTTCTCCCCTATCTTAGGGTTTTTCCTATATTAAGAAGTTAGTTGATGAACTAGTTAGTGGCTCTAGCTACCTAGCGTACATGAATAATAATAATAATAACCGACATAATTAGCGCAATTTCTAGGGGTTTGGATTTACTAGAAGCTTTGTTAGTTAACCTATATAGAGAAGGTGAATGCTAAATTATCACAGCAGAAATTAGCACTTATAGCGCTGGCTATATTTATATAGGGATGCCGACTAAAGTATGCAAGATTTCTTTATACACAGGTAATAAAAAGCACAATAGCCTATGGAGCTGGGATATATTACACCTATAGTAAGCTAGAAGGGATAGCACGGGGGGTAGTAAAGGCATTTATAAAGGAATAAAATAAATGCTTAAGGCAGGTTATAGGGGCGTATAAGGCAATACTAGTAATACTCTTAGAGACAGAAGCAGTAGTACTGCTAGTAGATCTGTACCTTAATTATATTAAATAATGATTTTACTAAAGACTTAAGGATAGTAATATAGGCAAGAAGATACAGCAGGCCTGTAATTTAATAGTATTACAGCTATAATACTAAGGAAGAGGCCGCCGACGTAATCGCTATAAGGCGTTTCTTAATGCCCCCCCCCCCCTCCCTAGCAGCCTTATAGCTAGATAGGAATTAGAGAGGGAGTGGGAAAAACAGTGGATTTAATAGAGATATAAGGCTTAGGTAAGAAGAGGACAGGCAAAAGTAATAGTAGCAGATAAGGAACCTAACTTTAAGAGTATAAAAAAGATAGTAAAGCTTTATAATAGCCTGCTTAAGCATAAATCTACAGCCCTAGTTTAGCTTTAAACAGAAAAAATAGGACTAAATGCCTTCCTTTATAACAGACAGGTGCCTAAGGTAACTTTACTAATATGCTAATACTAGGGAGGAGACAAGGATATCTACTACCTTATCTTATTATACCCAGAATATAACTATCTAAGACTGATTCTAATAGTGCCTGTAATAAGAGATCTGCGGGAACTTAGGGCAGCGCTTAATAATAAGAAGCTAGCACTAAATATTATAAAGTAGGTGCTTTTAACTGGGTGACTTTAGTAGTATAGGTTAGCGGAGGAGCTTAGTAAGACGTGGCAGATATGTAATAATAAGGCTAAGAAAAGGACTAGAGGCAATGGAAACAATAGGATAAAGGAAGAAGAGCCGGATTAGGAGGGGAGGTGCTTATAGGGGGTTTTTACTAATATACTAACCTTTTATATAAAGCACAACCACACTTCTGTTATTATCTGTAGTTCCGGGGAACTGGCAGATATCTTATACTAATAGTTAGAAACAATAAAGACTCTATATTAGAGGCTTAGCGGGAGCTATATGGAAGAATATGGGTTTTCTCCCCTATCTTAGGGTTTTTCCTATATTAAGAAGTTAGTTGATGAACTAGTTAGTGGCTCTAGCTACCTAGTGTACATGAATAATAATAATAGGTAGTTCCCGTGTTTATAAAGGAGGAAATTAAAGAAGTTATAAAGAATATAGTAAGTTAGAAAGCCTTAGGGCTAGATAAGCTGCTAATAGGTTTCCTTAAGCTATATAAAGTAACTCTAATATTATATTTAATATGCCTTATAAATATATACTATGGTTTAGAACACTATCTGGCCTTCTTCTAGTAAGTAAAGGTAGTAGTTCTATATAAACCTAGGAAAACCCCTAAGGAGTTAGGCAGACTAGGGGGGTAAAGGCCAATATTACTATTAAATATAATAAGAAAAGTAATTAAGAGAGCTATTATAAGGAGGATTACTATTATAGTAAAGGAAGGCTATATACTACTAGATATATAAATAGGTAATAAGGCTAGCAGGTTAATAAAGATAGTACTAAGTATACTAAAAAAGGTTATAAAAATAGCATAGTATTACTAGGGAATAGTATTATTATTATAGCTAGATATTACTAGGGCGTTTAATATTATTAGCTATAAACAACTAATCTGTACTATAAAGGAGTTAGGACTACTAGGGTAAATAGCTAAATAGGCATAGGGCTTTACATTAAAAAGAAAAGTATAATTAGCGTTTAATAAATATATTACTAAGGAAATTTAAGTTACTATAGGGGTTCTGTAAGGGTTACTGGCGTTTTCTATCCTTTTTTTACTCTATATTATATTATTATATTAAAGACTAGTAGCAGCGGAATTAATATTAATATTAGGGTTCTTAGATAATATAAATATTATAGTATATAGAAAAACAGTAGAAAAGACTAAAGTATAACTAGAAAGAGCCTAAAGAATATATAAGGAGTAGTTAAAGGAGTATAAGCTAAGGTTTAACCTAGGGAACAGTAAGCTAATATACTTTATAAGAAAGAAATAAGTAATTATAATAATAATCTAACTTAGAAGAACAATAATATAACCAATATAATTAGTGCAATTCCTAGGGGTTTAGATTTACTAGAAGCTTTATTAGTTAACCTATATAAAGAAGGTAAATACTAAATTATTATAGTAGAAGTTAGTACTTATAGCACTAGCTGTGTTTATATAGGAATGCTAACTAAAGTATGTAAGATCCCTTTATATATAAGTAATAAGAAGTATAATAGCCTATAGAGCTAGGATATACTATATCTATAGTAAGTTAGAAGGGGTAGTACAGGGGGTAGTAAAGGTATTTATAAGGAAATAAAATAAATGCTTAAGGCGGGTCATAGGGGCATATAAGGCAATGCTAGTAATACTCTTAAAGATAAAAGCAGTAGTACTACTAGTAGATTTATACCTTAATTATATTAAGTAATAATTTTACTAAAGACTTAAGGATAATAGCATAGGCAAGAAGATATAACAGATATATAATTTAATAGTATTATAGCTATAATACTAAGGAAGAGACTACTAATATAATTACTATAAGGTATTTTCTAATGCCCTCTCCCCCCTCCTTAGCAGCCTTATAGCTAGATAGGAATTAAAGAGAGAGTGGGAAAAATAGTAGATATAGCAGAGGTATAAGGCTTAAGTAAGAAGAAAATAGGTAAAAGTAATAGCAGTAAATAAGGAACCTAACTTTAAGAGTATAAAAAAGATAGTAAGGCTTTATAACAGCCTGCTAAAGCATAAATCTACAGCCTTAGTATAGCTTTAAATAGAAAAAATAAGGCTAAATACCTTCCTTTATAACAAATAAGTGCCTAAGGTAATATTACTAATATATTAATACTAAAGAGGAGATAAGGATATTTACTACCTTATCCTTTTATGATTAGAATATAACTATTTAAGGCTAATCCTAGTAGTGCTTATAATAAGAAATTTATAGAAACTTAGGGTAGCGCTTAATAATAAAAAGCTAGCACTAAATATTATAAAGTAGGTGCTCTTAACTAAGCAACTTTAGTAGTATAGGTTAGCGGAGGAGCTTTGCAAGGCATGGTAGATATGTAATGTTAAGGTTAAGAAAGAAACTAAAGATAATAAAAATAATAAAATAAAGGAGAAAGAGCCGGATTAAAAGGGGAGGTGCTTATAGGGGGTTTTTACTAATATACTAACCTTTTATATAAAGCATAACTATACTTCTGTTATTATCTGTAATTCCGGGAGAACTAGCAGATATCTTATACTAATAGTTAAATATAATAAAGACTTTATATTAAAGGCTTAGTAGGAGCTATATAGAAGAATATGGGTTTTCTCCCCTATCTTAGGGTTTTTCCTATATTAAGAAGTTAGTTGATGAACTAGTTAGTGGCTCCAGCTACCTAGCGTACATGAATAATAATAAAGTACTTAAAGCTATTCTTAAAATTATAGTGTTCTTTATAAATTTAAAGTATAATCTGCTATTTATAACTAGGTTTTTATAAATATAAAGAACTTTTACTTTATTATTAATACTATTTTTAGTTAGATTTAATATAAATTATTTTTAATAACCCCTTAGTTTTATAAATCTTATAGTAATTTATTTTAAAATAAATTAAAGCTTAGTAAGAAAGGACTTAAAACCTTTAGTTTAAAACTTATTATTATCTCTAAATTATTTAAATTATTCTTATTTTAGTTATTACCCTCCTTTAACTTACTTATTATTTACACCCTAATAGGCTTATAGTATTAGCTCCTAGCTTTTAAACTATCTTTAATATCTACTAAATTAGGCAAAATATATAACCTACTAGCTATTCCCTCTTATCTTAATCTTAGTTTTATTAGGATAAAGCATTTAGCTAACCTGCTTATATACCTAAGTAATAGTATAAGTAATAGTTAAAAAGAAATAATATTTTTACCTATCTTACTTATCTTTTAAATATCTTTTAAGGGGCTATAAAATACTTTAGGTTCTTATAATTTATAAGAATTATAAATAGCTAAGCTATGCTTTTTAGCTTAGCTAATTATGCTTTTAAGCAGGAAATAATACTAAAGAGCTCTTTATTATAAATTATATAATTCTACTATATAGCTATTAATTATACTAAGTAGTATATTACTAGCCTTTATACTCCCTTTAAATTATATTAAAAGAGGTATTTACTTATAGCCTTATTAAAAAAGTTAGCCTTTACTTATATTTTTAAGTTAAAATCTTATTATATAAGAATTAAAAATAAAATAAAAGTAGCTTTAAGTACTTAAAATACCTTTTTATATTTTAAGAACTAGTAAAACTTAATAGCCTTTTTAATAAGGTTAGTTAGAGGGCTTATAAGGTTTAAGAAGTTATTAATAAACTTTTAATAAAAATTTATAAACCTTAAGAAACTTTATACCTTATAAACTATTTAAAGTAACTCTTAATCTTAAATAGCTATAATCTTTTTTAGGTTAAAGTAAATAGCCTTTCTAGCTTTTATAATAAATTCTAAGTACTTTACCTTTATAATTATAAATATATACTTATTAATATTTAAGTATAGCTTAGTATATTTTAGCTATTATGAAACCTTTTATACTTTTACTATATAGTCTTTTTTAAAGCTCTTAGTATAAATAAGGATATTATTTAAATAAGCTATTATAAAATCTTTTAATATATTCTCTAAGGTATTATTAATATATTATTAAAAAGTAATAAGTATTCTTATTAAACTAAAGAGGTAAACTAGTTACTTAAAGAGTTTAAATTATATTTAAAATACTATTAACTGCTTATTTTTTTTAATAACCTATAGCTTATAAAAAGCTATATAAATATTAAGCTTAGTAAAGTATCTTACTTTAGCTAGTAAGTAAAAAGTCTTTTTAATTAAAAAAATAAAATACTTATTCTAAGCTATAACTTTATTTAATACCTAATAGTTTATATAAAATTACTAACCCTCTCTTATTTTTTTAATAAGTAAGACTAAAGCCTTAGCTAATAAAAAGCTAGCTTATATTTAACCTTTATTTATAAGATTTATAATTTACTTTTATATTTCTAAGAGCTATTTCTAAGGTATATTATATAAGAAAGCCTAAGGAAGTTTAAGGTCTATATTATTAGGGTTTTTTTATAATTAAATATAATAGTCTGTAGTTTCTTTATATAATAGTAATATATTTGCCTTTTTTTTATTAAATGGGGCTTTAAAATCTTAAAGCTTTTTTAGTAAGTAGTTTAAAAGTATTTTAATTAGGTCTGGTTTAGGCATAAAAATTTTAAGTATTAAAGTTATATTTTATAAGCTAATAGCTAAAAACTATATATTTCTTTCTTTTCTTACTACTACTTATTATGCTATTTTAGTATAAACTAAACCTAATATTATAATTATTAAAGTTATTACCTTCTTAGTAAATATTACTTATACTTAAAGGTCTTCTAAAGAACAGAATATAAGTAACTTTTATATTATATAAATTATAATATTATATTACTTTAGCTATAGGGTTTTTAAGATATACTCCTAGGTAAGACCTAGGATTATATATATTAAAACTAAAAAACTCTATTTATTTATATTAGTAGTAAACTAAGTAACCCTAGATATTATAATTAGGTCTTAGTAATAACCATCCTAGCCTTTCTTTTTAATAAAAACAGCTATTTAAATTATTTAAGATTAAGCTAATAGGAATATAAAAAACCCTATATATTATATAAAAGATTTACTTATAGTAGTATAATTATTATACCTACTATTTACTTATATATTAGTAAAAGCTATTTTATTAAATAAAACTAGTAATAAAAAAGGAGTAGTATTTATTTTTTATTTTATTTATTTGTATGCCTTAGCTGTAATATGTAATTATTATAATATTATTTTACTGTTTTTTTTCCCCTTACTAAGCCTTATACTTAAGGGCTATCTTTTTTTAATTTTTCTTTTACTTTAGGCTTAAACTAGTAACTAGTTATATTTAGTGTATATATAATTATATTTAGAGGTTATATTAGGAGAAACTAGCAAGACTTTATATAATAGTTTATACTATTATAATATAGGTATTACTTATTATCCTATTATATTTATATAGTTTCTTTAAATACTTATATAGTATATGTTTTTCCCTTACCTATTAATACTATAATATTTACCTTTATTATTTATATATCTCTCTTTTTATTATAAGAGGAAGCTAAAGTGGGTTTAGCCTAGCTATAGTACTATAGCTTAGATTACTTCTTTAGTTTATATAACTTTATATTTAGTATAATACTCTATAGCCTAGCTAATACCTCTTAGTAGTTAGTATAAGAAATATTATATTCTATATAGTAATTATATATCTTTTTATTTAAAGCTATATATAATTTAGATAATTTTATAAGGTCTGCTTATTTATATTTTCCTACTAAGGTAAGTGTTGGTAACGCTCAGGTTACAGGTATGCTGCAGCACAAATGTAGGGGGGGGGGTTTAATATTTAATTCATCTATATCTATAAAAGAGGGGAAGAAGCAGGCTATAATACAGAGGTGTAGTGTTGTGGCCATAGTACAGCCCCAGGTTATATGACCTGTGGTCCAGCTAATTAGGGTGCGTGCATTCTGTATATAACCTATAATTCCTAGTTAATACAGCGTATCCCTTCTATTATTTATACAAGCAATTCTAACACTTATAAATTCTCTCTTTGTTAAAGAAGAAAAGGAATCGCTCCGAAAAATGCATAAAACGCCCTAATAATCAGATATCAATAAACCGGCAATAAAGCAAAAAACATCCTCTAAATGAATAACTTTCATTAGTCCAGGCTAAATAGTTATAGAGGAAAAGAGTGTTATGGGGGGGGGGCCAAAGGGTGTAATTCCCGCGTTTAATCCTACCAAATTAGGCGCTTATAATCGCGTTCGAATTTATTAAATTTAAACTCTTTATCGGGCGCTTAATTTGTCATTAGATTTGGTAAGGAATTAGGACTTTTTTATTCTTTAGCGGCTCTGGCAGCAGCTCTTATAGCAATTCTCATGACAGGTCTTTTAACCTATCCTTCTATATAGATTTAGGCTTTATTCTTTATTATAAAAGTCTTAAGAGCTTTATTTAGTAAAGCTTTTGTTATTACATTTACAGGATTATTATTACTATTAATCCAGTGTATCTTAGCTACTTCCCTCCTCTTATATAACTGCTATAAAGCTATAATATTAATTATTAGCCTTTTTTCCTTTATTATCCTTAGCTTAATAATATACTTATATAGTAAGAAAGAGTTAGTATATATAATCATTAGAATTCTCAGATTATTAACTTAGTTGGTAATAATATTTAGAGTAGTGCTTATTATATAGGTAATATTAACACCTTAAACCATCCTATATAGCTTAGAAGCTAAGGCACTCCTTATAACTCTCTTAGATTTAGTTAAGCTGTATGTTATAATATTTCCTCTAAGGGTGAATTCAGAGGTATTGTTATCCTTTCTTTTATTGCCTAGAATGATTATATAGCCTAGTTAAGAGCTAAGGTCTTTATTATTTACAAAAGAACTGTTAATAAAGACATAAAAAGCAGCGTTTTCTAGTAAGAGAGATATATATTAAAGTCTACAGTCTTAATTGTTAATTTGCTATTAAAGTCTTTTATTAAGCCTTAAAACATTATTAGATCCTAGATGTTAGACTTAGGCAGTAACAGAAAGATTGTAAAATGCTTTAGGTTAATATATCAGAGCAATATACGCTCCTTATGCTTATTATTCAATATATTTCGCTCGGTTAGTTAGGTCATTAACTTGTAATAGCTTCCTTCCTTATGCCTTTTGTTACAAAAAGAAGGTGTTATCGTTAACTTCGCTTAAAATGCAACTATTAAACATTAATAGTATTGAAATTATTAACCTCTCTTTTAGCTTTACAAGGAATTCAGCGTTTTTTAACTTAACCTCTTTATAATTAAAAAACTTAGCATCGCTAAGTCCAAAGGTATTATTAGTCTGCATTTTAATAATTCTAAAACACAAGCTTTTACTAGAAGAAATAAGAAGGTAAGGGTTATATATAGAGGTTATTATCTGTAGTCTCTAACAATAATGATTGAAATACGTCAACTATTAATGTATACCAGCCTTTGCTATTCTGTATAGTGGCTTAATTATAATTATAATAATGTCTAGCGGGTAAAGGTATGCAATTTATGCAGGAAGCTTTGCAAGAATCATACGATTAAGCTTTATTTATAACTGCACATATGCTTAGGTAATATCCCTTAACTAAGCCATAATGCCTTCTCTTTTTAATAATAGAGCGAGAGTAATAATAAGCCTTTAACTAGCTCTTTATATTATTAGGGACTATATAAGAATAACTTCCTTTTTTTAGTTGCTATAGCCTTAGATAACATATCGTAACTTTTTATATAGGGAGTTAGTTACCTTGCCTTTAACTTCTCTTACTATTTATAAGCTAAAGAGTCTTTTGCCTCTATGCCTTTACAGGTTGAATTTCACAAATTCAAATATATTCCTTACTAGTAAAGCATTAATCTCTGCTTTATTAGAGAGTTTAAAAGGTTCTCTAGGTATATTAATTTTTCCTTACGCACAGAGGTTAATTATAAGTTAAAAATTAGCTTTTTCTTTCTTAGTAAGAAAAGCCTCTGCTTAAGGGTGTTTCTAGGGTCTTTTACGTCCTCTTTATAGTAGAGTTATTAGGTTATTAGGGGGGTTTTTATGATTTTCATTACCTTAAACCGGGTCTTCCTTGTAAACCAGGTCTTCCTTATAAGAAGATTCCATCTTTAGTAAGGTTATATACAGTTTAACAACTATAGACTAAAACTTTATAGGGCTATAAGGCATCTTAATAATATAAGTCTTTCCTTCTATTAAGAGAAGCTTATAAGGGCCAGTTTATTTGCCTTTTTTATAATAAACTTATATATTAGAATTTAAAGAAAGAGTATATATAGGCAGGGTTATTAGGCTGTTACAGGTATTTAGAGCATTATGGACTTAGTGCCTTACAAGACTATGTCTTGCTTTATTTATTGCTTTTTAAAGTATCTTAGCTCTTTAGGCAACTATAAAGCTTAAGGGGGAATTATTTATTATCCTTAAATAGGTTCTAAAGACTAAGAGGGTGGGAATAAGACCATTTAGACTAGCAGAGTTATTAACTGCTTTAACAGCTATTTAAAGCATCTGCTCTTTTAAGAGAAGATCGTTAGCTTTAGTCTTAATAATATTATATACTCTGTAAAAAGGGGCATAATATCGCTTAAGTTTTCCGATGCTATTATAAGCCTTAACGGGGACTTTATTAATATTAATTAATAATAGTTAAGCTAAATGCCTAAATTCGCTAGAAGCAAAGTTTCTTCTAGCATTATAGACTATCCAGTCTGGGGGTCTAAGATATGTGTTAATCTAGCACTCTTTAAGGGCATTCTAGATATCTTAAGCTTTCTGTTATTAGGGTCTAAGAAAGCAGGCAGCTTAAAATAATATTGCTAAATTTATAACATATAGGACTGGCTTCTTATTAATTTGTATGATATTAACAAGGACCTTGTAGTTAAATTTAATATTGTCTTTAAGAGTAAATTTAAATCTACTTAGAGCTTTTGTGTTTATTTGGCATTAATTGTTACGGGATAATCCGCGATGTCGGATCCCCACCTATATAGGACGGATTCATCATGCAGCTAGTGAGACTTAGAATAATAATAATAACAACTTACACAGAATGCACTTAACTATATAACTTAATAGTAGTATATATAGGTGCGTTTAATGACCCCTTTATAATAATATTAATAACAGCTTTACAGTTGCTTCCAACCAACTACATAACAATACCACTATGTAACAACTAGTAGCAATTGCTTGCATCCTTTATATAAGGTTTTAACTAAAAATTAAGGACTTTCTGCTTTTAGTCAGCAAGACGTATTAAGTTAAATTACTAAATTGCTAGGTCCTAACTAGCAAGGCTGTAACAGCTAAAGAGTCAGGGTTACTATTATTAATAAGCAAGGCAGTGTGCTAAAACATTAGATTTACTACCTACGGCAAGGCTATAAGCCAAGAGATAAAAAGAATTTAACAGAACTCATATCTAAATTAACAAGTTAGCGCCAGGAATTAGACAACCACCAACCGCGCACTATAACGATTATTAAGGGAGAGCTTTATTGTGTTTACAAGCTTTATAAATACCTTAAGTAAAATCCTAACCCTCTTAGTCCTAAAGGAAGACTAGTAACCACCAATAATAAGGTTAAGGACCTTTCCTGCCTAGGAAGTTACAAATTCCATAAAAAAAAGATTCACCAGACCTTAGAACTGCTATAACCAGTTAACCTAGTCCCTATACATTACTTATAATTTAGGAAAGAGCTGATTCTAGCATAACAAACACTAAAAAAGGCTAAGAAGAAAGGGCTTCTTAAACCATTAATAACTAAACCTAAGGTAATATTATTAAGGATTAGAACCACCCCGCCTAGGACTATACCTCTTACAGAACTAAAGACTTTAATAGCTATAATACCTCTTAAAGAGCCAGAAACCTCGCTTATTATTGCACCCGTCGAAGAACTAAAGGCTTTTTAACTTATAGAATCATTAAGCATTAGGAACATTATTTTAACTACGGTTTCTAGTCCTAAGCCAGATAATAACCCTAAGGAGACCTTAGGAGGTAATGAAACACAAGAAACAGCTTTATCCAGCAGGAGACAATAAAAACAACTAGCCGTTATTATACAACTTACGTTACTACTAAAGCAGACTTTAGCATTAAGCAAAGAATCCTTAAAAAGCAATAAGTTAGTTTACTATAAGTCCTTTACCTACCTAGACTTTTAGAATAACAGAAACCACAGAGAGATAAGGAACCATAACATATTAATATGCATAGGAGTGTTTGTAATACCTAAAGATTTAACTAACATAAATAAGATAATAAATAACACTATATAAGGGGTAGGAGGTCCTCTAACAACAGAGAATCCTATTATACCTAAAAGAGAGAAAGAGCAATTAGCTAGAAAGTTATAATCTCCTAAGGACCTATAACCCCCTAGAACTAGCAAGGGGAGATAAGTACGCCGGGAATTAATAAATACTAAGGAAGCATTTAATATTACAGTAGGGCATAAGCCAGAACCTGAAACTAAGAACACTATTAGCAAAACCTTAGCTTATAAAATCCTATAAAGCATTAAGAGAGTAGCTAAAACACAGGAGGAAGTGTGTAAAGTAATAAGGGTAATACAGAAGTCACAGAGACAAATCGAAGAAAACCTTGCTTACCCTGTGGAAACCAACTTCTAATAATGGATAATAGAAACCTAAGATAATATCTTGAACACTTTAGTCGGCCTTACTTTATAAATAAGGGAGTTAAACCGAATTATAATAGCCTCTATAGACCAGATATAGGCAGATCGCCAGGACTAGCAGTTAAACATAGCGCTAATTACACAAAAACCATTTAAAGCAATAACAACAGAAAACAACATAACTTAGCAGCTAAACCCGTAGTAGACTAGACCTACCCTACTAGAGCAAATTAGCCAGAACTCCGGTTAGCAAAGGGGTAAAATAACGGGCATAATACCTAAGCCAATAAGGTCTTAAGACTACCTAATTAAGACAAGCGACTTAAGAAAAGCAATAGGGCTTGCATAAGGACACGCTAGCGTAAGTAAATCTCACTAACTGGAAGTAATAGACCTCTTACTACACAATTAAAATTTACCTAAATTATAACAGGAGTTTAGACATACAAGTTAATACAATAACACTAGAACCTTTTTCGACTTACCTTGCGTAGTTTTAGTCTACAATCAACGGTTTCCCCCTATAAAGAAACATAAGTCTTTATAATAAGCAGGATTTCTATAGCACTAACTAACCGCTGGACAAGGAGGCACTTTATTAAATCCTCAGGTAACAACATTAGCACCCTAACAAGGTTTTCCCCCTAGGGATGCACAAACCTTTAGTCTACTAAACGTTAGATAAGGAGGCACTCCTTTAAATTCTTAAGTAATAATATTAGCACCTTAACCAGGTTTTCTGTTAGGGGATATATAAAATTATATCCTACTAATAACAGAATACTAGTAATAAAGACAAGACTTTAAGGAGCATAGAGGTTATAAACAGAGGGAGATATACTACACTAGTACTTAATAATACTAATACTCCTAGACACTGCTATATCTACCTATATAATAAGGTAACAGGTATGTAGAAGGACCTTCTAGAAATGGCAATATAGAATAATATATAAATCCACCTCTAACTTTTCTATAATAAGAAAGTAAATATAGCTATAAAGCGGATGATTATAGCAACGGAGCGGGTGGTTATAGAGATAGTTACTGCTATACTAAAGAGCCTTATAATAACCAGCTAAGCCAAATACTAGAATACTAGGAATAGAATACCTTCTAACTAGAATATAATTTAGGACGGGATTTTAAGCCTAGAAGGGCTCTTAGAGAGAAAGGGTTAGTAAGTTTAACCTAAAAGATCTAGGATATTAGACTTTTAGACCTAAAACCAGATGCAGTAAACACAGGTAATAAATTTATCTTATATAAAGGAAAAACCGCTGTTTTTTCGGACCCTAAGCTTTAGATTTAGGCAGTAAAAGAGCACCTATTTAGAGCACTACTAAACCAGAAGGAGGTATTACTTTATAATATTTAGTAACTATTCTATAGAGAAGTAATAACCTAGTACTAACAGTACTTAAACGAATTTAAAAAGGAACGGATTTTTACTAGCATTAATAGTATTATTAAGGCGGTATAAAAAGAATTCCATATAAGAACAAAGAATATAGTAATAAAGCTTAAGCAGGCTAAGTATACCTAAGAAGATGTTATAAATAGTGTCTCTATTTAGGACTTTATAGCTTAAATCTTTTAGTATACTAAAGCAAACAGAAAGATAATAAATCTATAGCTTTTAGTATGCTTTAGAATAAAATTATGTCTTAAGCTAAAGAAGCTATACCTAGATCCCACTAAGGGCACAAAGCGCAACGAATACCTTAACATAGTAGACAAAAAACACTGCAATTTATATTAAGAAATAAAGGAGCAATAGAAGTCCTATTACTAAGAAAAGACTAAAGGAATAATAAAAGCCTACCTTTATAATAACAAATCCTTAGACTTAAATAAATCTAAGAGTAAAAGAGTAAAGGCCTATTAAAATCATTATTATAAGGATTATAACCAGAGGAGAGGAAACTATTTCTAATAAGATAACTTTTAGTAATAATATCCCTACTATATGCATATTAAAGAGAGATTAAGCGGCCTAAGGGATTATAATTAGGGAGACTAAAGAAGGCTGCTAGTCCTGTACTAGGAATAGGTTTATTAGAATAAACTATAGCAGGACTAGAATTAACCTTAAAGGTCCTAGTAGTATAATAATAACAGACTATACTAACTAAAAGTTAGAAAAGAGAACCCTATAAAGAAGCAAGCAGACTCTTAAACTAAGGAAAGCAGGGCCTATAGCTAAGAAAATAAATCTTAGGGAGATAATAAAGGAAAAGAAAAATCCTTAGAGAAAGAAGATTATAGAGGAAATTAATCTAGAGAGCAATAAAACCTTTACTAAGGGGATTAATTCTACTTAAGATGATTTAAATAATAAGAGCGTCTAAACTAGGAACCCTATAAAGTTATGGTTCTAGACAACGATCCTGATGCTAAAGAGCAGGAGCAGTATCTAGCAGACTCTGAATACTATTTAGCTAGAGAAGGAAGTCTATTAAAGGATAATAAATATAATAAGTCTAACTTTATAAACATGTACTTTACTATAAAAGGTAGCGAAGCATACCTAACGTTTGACTATAACTCTAAAGGAGGGGAGGTTAAATCTAATTTCATTAGTGCTTTCTATATAGTAAAGGAGGGAGACTTAGACTAAAAGAATCCTACCTCTTTAACTATAAAGACTAGCAAAATAAAGGATCCTAACAGAAGAAGGTAGGAAGAGCCTAAGAAAGAGAAGGAAATTATTAAAGCTTTTATAACTAGAGTTAACATTACGCAAGACACTATGACTTAGAGTTTAAATAAGCTAATTTTGACGGGAGATCTACAAGAAGACTAGGTAATTAAGGTGGTATCCAGACTACAGGAAATTGATATTAAAGGAAGGAAGCAGATAAACACCTTTCTTAAAATGCTAATTTAATTCCATAACAAGGGACCTAACTATATAATCTATATAGACACCAGAACATTATCGATTCTAGCTAATAAATAGTAGCTCTAGCAACATAGGACAAATGTAAAGTAGGAAAAGTAAGACCCAAAACTAGTAACAGGAGTAGCTTCAGCCTTTGTTATTACGGAAAGGGCCACCTTTAACTTCTATATTCTAGGAATTATAAGAGGAAAAAACATCTAAGGTTACTTTATAGTAACCGCAGACGTTATGCTAAATCTAGAACTAAAATTATTAATTAGCATAAGTTTCCTCTACAGCTTTAGAGTAAAAATCAATTTCGTCAATCTAAGGTTGGTTTTTAGGTTAGTGCATAACATAACAGTACTAGGACAGATATTCTAAGACGCTCGCCATATACCAGCTTAATAGGTAATAGTAGCACATAATATTGTAATTCTACTAAACTTAACGTGTTAGGTGCTAGTAATATAGAAGGATCTCCCTAGTAAAAAGAAGACTAGTGTTTATTATATTATATTATCTAATTCTGTCTTCCCAGATAACATTCTTAACTAGGGAGATAAGAAAAGGATGCTAGCAGTGAACAACTCTAACAGGGCTGTATGGATTAAGCGGAACAGTAAAGTAGGTCGACTTAAGACAGCTACAAGCCTTAATTCGAATTTTGCTATTTCAGACGTCCACTAGTATATAGTATTTTTTAGTAAGGACATTAAGACAGAAAAGACAAAAGAGAGTCCAGAAAAATTCAATAATAACCTAGATCCTAAAGTCATTAACGGAGGTATTTTATCATATAGAGTATCTTGCCTAGAGGATATACCTTTTATTAAAAACAAGTTTAAAGTGCGAATTACTAACATTAATCCAGAAGCAGCTTTTAAGTTACAGGATCTAACTAATAAGTATGACATTTATTGCAACAAAGGAGTAGTACTAATACTAAAAGAAGACAAGATAAGAATTAACTTTATTAACAGCTGGCAGAACCAGGTTAAGCTAGCAAGGAAGTACCCTCTTAGGCGTAAAGACTAGGAGAAATTTACCAAAGTTTATAATACCATATACCTAGTAGGCAGGATGTTTTAGTTAATAAAGCTAGCACCTATGGCCTGCCCTGGTTTTATTATTTAGAGAGATATAGAGAAGATAAAGAAAGGTTAAGTTATTATAAATACCAGACCCCTTAATAATATTACTATGCCAGATATATATCTATTGCCAGACCAGGGCGATATTATATAGGATACTTATAGCAAGGAGTAGAAATCGATTTTTAACGCAATAGGTTTTTTCCACTAGCTTCCAGTACAAGAGGAACACTAGAATCATATAGTAGTAATCTCTAAAAGAGGGCTGGAAGCGTCGCGAGTTGTGTTAATAGGGTATAAGAATTCGCCGGCTTTTGTATAACGATTTATAGATCGCATTTTCTAACTATACTAAAGTTTTATTCATGTTTATATTAATAATATTATCGTTTTCTCTAACACCTTTAAGGATTATCTTAAACACCTTAAGATAGTCTTAAAAGTCCTAGAGGAAAACAAGGTATATATTACAGTAACTAAGTTTTTTATTAGATATTATTTAATCCAACTTCTTGGATTTATAGTCAATGCTAATGGAATTATTAACACAAACGACAGGATTAAGTCATTCTAGTAAATGGAAATTCCTCGTAACTTATTAACCTTAGAAACCTTTATTAGTATAGCAGGATTCCTAAGAGCAAGAATCCCTTAGTTTAACTTACGGATCCGACTACTGTAGACCTAAAAGACAGCACTTATACGTGAACTTTATAAATGCAATAAGTTACTAGTAGGAGCCTTAAAGCAGGTATATAAGAGAAAGGCATAAGAAAAATCCTTTATCCTTATAAAAGATAAGGAAGCGGCCTTTAAAGCACTAAAAACCATGCTTTGCAAGAAAATACTACTGTAGCACTATAATCTAGAGCAACTATTGTTCTTTAAGATTAACACTTATAAGAAAGGTTTTAGTCTATATGCTTTCTAACTATATAAGGAGTAGGATAGAAAAAGCATACTTAGTAAGGATATTATAGCCGTAAAACTTTGCCTAATCCTTTTCCTCTCTTATCTAACATCTGTAGCTAAGAAGCAGTATAGATTAACTAAGGCAGAGGTAGCCACAATCGCTTAGGTAATGCGGAAACTGCAAAAAATAGCTTAATCTAACCGTCATCCAGTCAACATTCTAACTAACCATGTACCTGCCAAAGGTATTATTAAATATACCTCTTTAGCTATAATAGACCTTGATAAGGCTAACCTAAAATTAGCTAAGGTAGCGAATTATCTGTTGCAGTTTAAATTATAGGTAACCTATATGCTAGGAATTCTTAACATTATACCTAATGCCTTATTACGACTTCTAGTGGATGTTAGCTACTAAGAGGCGGCAAACCATAGCATGTATAACGAATTAGACGCCTGTGTATACTTCTGTTAGAATTATCAGGCAGTGGCCATAATAAATAACTTATTAAAAAAGGAGATATTAGTAGGGTACAAATTTAACCTGTAATATTATTAGATAATTAAGAGCATTAAGGATTTCTAGCAGAAGCAGCTAAAGCAAGGACGGAACCAACTGCAAATTCTACTCTATAGCTAGGACCTTACAGACAAGGGCCTACTTTATTATAAGAATAGAGAAAGGCTTAGATAACTATACATTCTAAGCAGCTATATTAAAACCGTGCTAAGAACTATACATAACAACCATTACCACTTCGGAATTAGCAGAATAATAGAAGGTCTATATAGCGTTTATTTTCTGAAGATATCTAAGTAAATCCAGGAGTATACGGCATATTACACAACTTATTAGGAGAACTCTATCTTAAGGGATAAAGCAACCAGAGAAATAAAACCTTTGCAGTTAAAACCAATGCCTTTTTACATAATTTCTCTGGACTTTATCACTAATATGCCGGAGGTGGACTTAGCGAACACTATGTAGGCTATGGAAGGATACTTAAAGTATAATTCCCTTTACCTAGTAAACTGTCTGTTTAGCAAGAGAACCTTCTTAATCCCCGGGAACATAACGTATTTAGTATTTATATAGGTAGAACTGCTTCTTTAAGCTCTATATATTATAGACTAGGGACTACTATAGTAAATAGTTAGTAACAGGGACCCTAAATTCATTTCTAAGGTTTAGCAGGCTATATTTACTAAGCTAGGAGTTAAATTCCTAATAGCAACTGCCTACCACCCGCAGATAGATAGAGCAGCTAAACAAAAGAATTAGATAGTAATTATAGCTATTTACTATCATACTGTAACAAATCTAACGGTACTATAGGTATTAATCCTTCTAGCATTACAGCATTATCTTAATAACACAGTGGCCATAGCTATTAACTAGTTACCTAATAAGTTGTTATATAGGCTTAAACCGCTAGACCTTATTAACCTTCTTCTGGAGCAAGTAATTTCTAATATACAGCTAGGGGAAGAGGACTTAAAGACACTTTATAAGCTCTATTAGAGAAAGGCTTAACTTATAATAACCACTACTACCGCCCTATTTAAAATCAGATACAACTCCTAACATAACCTAGTAGATATTAACATTAAAGACATGGTGTACTTACAACTACATAAAGGATACTAGCTTTTAGGAAAGCTAAAGAAGAAATAGTTACTATAGAGAGCAGGACCGTATAAGGTTCTTAAAAAGGTAAACCCTTTGTTATACTAACTCGAATTTTTATTAAACTTAAGGGTACATCCAGTAGTATTAATCGCATACATATAAAAACCGCACTAAGGCAGAGATCCCTTTAGCAGGGAGGAAACACCCCCTCTACTAATTAATCTAAAAGGGAGCAGCAAAGCTAATTACTAGGAAATTAAGCGGATTATCTCATATAAGGTAAAAATCTACTACACTAAGGAATAAAGCCCTAAGGTAGCTTACCTTATAAGATAAAAAGGATATACTGCTAAAGACAACTAGTAAATTAATAAAAGCAAGATAAAGGTAAACGTATTAGAGTTAATAAATAAATATCTAAGGGAGCATCTAATTAACTAGGATAAGGAGTATAGGAAGAAGGGGCTTACAAGGTAGGAGTGCTAATAATGCCTTAAGGTTAGCAGGATCTAACATCCTGCAGGACTCCACATAATCACCACAGATAGAAACACATAACCCTATTTTCCTACAACACTACTTATAATTTCACTTTACTTTTCACTTAACCCCTTATCCGCACTTTCTAACACGCCAGAATTCCCTGTTTTTCTTTATTTTTTAACCTTCTATTTTTGCTTTTAATTATTATGCACTTTAAGTCTTTCTTTTATTTCATTTCATTTTTTACTTTTATTACCCTCTCTTAGACAATTCCGACATATATTACAAGAAATACAAAGGATAAGTTCTATATAAAGGATTTTAATCCTAATATCTTAGTTAAGTTTTTGCCATCCTATAGGAAAAAGTAAAGAATAATAACTAAGTTAGCAAAGCTATTTCCTAGAGGGAACCAGGTAAGAGTAGCTAGGGACACTAATTCTGCCCTTTATAACCAGATAGCCAAGGCTTAGTGAGAAGATAAGCAGAGGGAAAAGGCATATACCAACCTAATAACTGCCTATTAACACTATATAAAGACCACAGCTAAGGATAAGAATAAGAACTCTAGAGCAGACACAGACTATAAGAATAACGTTTTTAATGTTAATATATCTAGAAAGACGCTTAGCCCTAGAGGCCAGGTAGCAGTAAAGCGCCTCTAGAATATAAAAAAGGGCAAGATAATTACTAATACCCCCACAACTAAAGGGATCCCTACTAGTAGTCTAAGTTAAGATTCTCCTATAACTACACAGAAAACGCAGAATAGACTAAAGAAACTAAACTTTAGTAAGCTAATTTACTATTTTAGTTATACAAATAAATACTATTAGCACTAGGAGATAAAGTTATCTACAGGAGGTAATACAGGACTAGAGCCTTTTAGAACATAGTGACATTAGGCCAGAGATAGCATATAAAGCACAACAGACGCTATCTACACCTGCTCTAAAGATTTTGCAGCCTAGGGGGTACAAATCAACGGAAACGGATTCTTTATTGTAAAGATAAACCCTATATATGCACTATAAATTAAAGTAGTACAATAGATTTTCCTTATTAAGAAATCGATTCTAGCAGCTAATAATAACAGGTAGAAGAAAACCAAATGCCTGGCTAATACCCTAGTTATTCAGAATGTTAAACTCCGCATTAAGCAGGCAGCAGCATAATTCCTTAATAGCAGATAAATAGACAACTAAGCCGGATTTAGAGAGTGGCAACTAGGATTACTATTAAAAGAGGAAGTACTTACGGCCAGATACTACAATAAGTTAGGAGGCATTAACAGCTCTATAGCTAGGGCACTTGCCACTATAGGATAAGTTAATCTCTTAAGCATAGGTTTTTAATAGGGGATTATTAATACTAGCAAAGAGCATAAAACCACAACTACTCAACAGGACACTAACATGCTAAGAAAGGAACTAGCGGACTAAAGGAATCTAATCTAAGGTTTAGCTAAACAATACAGGCTAATAAGTAAAGCAGCAGCTAGAAAGACTATCTTAAAAGAAATAGAGTTAAGGCTAGTAAACCAAGCTACTAATGTATAATTCAGTAAACTTAAAGATAGAACTAACATGCTTAAAGGGGATATTAAGGCCTATAAGGAGTCTTTTAGCGCAATAAAAGCCAGTCTTAAGATTATTAACAGGTATATTACAAGGACCTTAGCTAGAATAGTAGCACTAAAGGATAAGGCTAGGAATATTAAGACCGCTAGGCCTACTCCTTAAACGCCTCTGCTAGAATCTGCAGCTAGAAAGACAACCTTACCCGTAGTAAGTAAGAAGCTAACCAGCCTAATTAAACTAAATTTGCTAGCTAGTAAAAGAACAAGATTGGCTATAGGAGCAATAAAGGCAACTATATTAAACATAAGCTTATTTAAGTCATTACTAAAAAAGGCAAAGCGAAAGACGCCTTCTAAAAATAGGCATAATATTAATAGCACTACAAAAAGGCAGAAAACAATAACAAAATCTATAACTAAGAACGCGAAATTAGCCGAAACATTAAACAAATAAGAGACCCTTATATAGTAGCATAAGGACCAAAATTTTAGCTAACATATCACGCTGTCTAACGTCAGAAGTAGTCCCTAAAAATTGCATAGCTCTAGGCAGATTACTATTTAATTACAAAACGTATAGCTTGGATTAAAGGTTTAGCTATATTATAAAGGGCATTATAGTAAATAAATTAATTATAGAAAAAGTTATATCTAGAGGACTGTTACTTTCCTTATAGTTACTATACTATATAGTTTAGACATAGGAAAATTTCACCTCTAGTAAGGATAAGATAGCATGGCTAGTGGCCGTCTTCTACCTAAAAGTAATAATACCCTAATAACCTCTACAGAACCACCTTTAATATGCCTAGCTTAAACGCATAAAGGACCTTTATATATAAAGTCAGAACAGCTGGATATCACCGGGGCGTTCGACACCGTCAGCCATGAACGATTAATCCGCACTATAAAGGAGTTAGGACTGCCAGGGTGGATGGCCAGATGGGCACAGGGCTTCACGTCAGAAAGGAGAGCACAATTGGCGTTTAACGGACGTATTACTAAGGAAATCCAAGTCACTACAGGGGTTCCACAAGGGTCACCAGCGTCTCCTATCCTCTTCCTGCTCTATATTATGCTACTATATTAAAGACTAGCAGCGGCGGAATTAACATTAACATTAGGGTTCTCAGATGATATAAACATTATAATATATAAAAAAACAGCAGAGAAGACAAAAGTATAACTAGAAAAAGCCTAGAAAATATATAAGAAGTGGTTAAAGGAGTATAGGCTAAGGTTTAACTTAGGAAAGAGCAAGCTAATGCACTTTATAAGGAAGAGGCAGGTGATTATAATAACAATCTGACTTAGAAGAGTAACAATACAACCGACATAATCAGCGTAATTCCTAGGGGTTTGGATTCACTAAAAGCTTCGTTAGTTAACCTACATAGAAAAGGTGAATACTAAATTGTTATAGCAGAAATTAGCGCTTATAGCACTAGCTATGTCTACATAGGGATACTAACTAGAGTATGTAAGATCCCTTTATACACAGGTAATACAAAGCATAATAGCCTATAGAGCTAGGATATACCACACCCATAGCAAGCTAGAAGGGGTAGCATAGGGGGTAGTAAAGGCATTTATAAGGGAACAGAATAAATGCTTAAGGCGGGTTATAAGGGCATATAAGGCAATGCTAGTAACACTCTTAGAGACAGAAGCAGCAGTACTGCTAGTGGATCTGTACCTTAATTACATTAAATAACAATTCTATTAAAGACTTAAGGATAGTAGTATAGGCAAGAAGATATAGCAGGCCTGTAATTTAATAGCATTGTAGCTATAACGCTAAGGAAGAGGCCGCCAATGTAATTACTATAAGGCGTTTCCTAATGCCCCCCCCCCCCTCCCTAGCAGCCTTATAGCTAGACAGGAATTAAAGAGGGAGTGGGAAAAACAGTAGATCCAGCAGAGGTATAAGGCTTAGGTGAGAAGAGGACGGGCAAAAATAACAGCAGTAGACAAGGAACCTAACTTTAAAAGTACAAAAAAGATAGTAAAGCTCTATAATAGCCTGCTTAAGCATAAATCTATAGCCCTAGTTTAGCTTTAAACGGAAAAAATAAGGCTAAATGCCTTCCTCTACAACAGACAGGTGCCTAAGGTAACTTTACTAATATGCTAATACTAGGGAGGAGATAAGGATATCTACCACCTTATCCTATTATACCTAGAATATAACCATCTAAGACTAATTCCAGCAGTGCCTATAATAAGAGATCTGCGGGAACTTAGGGCAGTGCTTAATAACAAGAAGCTAGCACTAAATATCATAAAGTGGGTGCTTTCAACTAGGCAACTTTAGCAGTATAGGTTGGCAAAGGAGCTTAGTAAGGCATGGCAGATACATAATAATAAGGCTAAGAAAGGGACTAAAGGCAACGGAAATAATAGGATAGAGAAGGAAAAGCCAGACTAGGAGAGGAGGTGCTTATAAGGGGTTTTTACTAATATACTAACCTTTTATATAAAGCATAACTACACTTCTATTATTGTCTGCAGTTCCAGGGAACTAGCAAATATCTTATACTAATGGTTAGAAACAATAAAGACTTTATATTAAAGGCTTAGCGGGAGCTATATAGAAGAATATGGGTTTTCTCCCCTATCTTAGGGTTTTTCCTATATTAAGAAGTTAGTTGATGAACTAGTTAGTGGCTCTAGCTACCTAGCGTACATGAATAATAATACTAAAAAAGGTTATAAAAACGGCATGGCATTACTAGGGAATAGCATTATTACTATAGCTAGATATTACCAGGGCGTTTAATACTATTAGCTATAAATGATTAATCTACACTATAAAGGAGTTAGGACTGCTAGGGTAGATAGCCAGATAGGCACAGGGCTTTATATTAGAAAGAAGAGCATAATTAGTGTTTAATAGATATATTATTAAGGAAATCCAAGTCACTACAAGGGTTCTATAAGGGTCACTAGCGTCTCCTATTCTCTTCCTGCTCTATATTATACTACTATATTACAGACTAGTAGCAGCAGAATCAACATTAACATTAGGGTTCTTAGATAATATAAATATTATAGTATATAGAAAAACAGTAGAGAAGACAAAAGTATAACTAGAAAGAGCCTAGAGAATATATAAGGAGTAGTTAAAGGAGTATAGGCTAAGGTTTAACCCAGAAAAGAGCAAGCTAATACACTTTATAAGGAAGAGGCAGGCAATTATAACAATAATCTAACTTAAAAGAGCAATAATACAACCGACACAATTAGCGTGATTCCTAGGGGTTTGAATTCACTAGAAGCTTCATTAGTCAACCCACATAAAGAAGGTAAATGCTAAATTATTATAGTAGAAATTAGCGCTTATAGCACTAGCTATGTCTACATAGGGATGCCGACTAAAGTGTGCAAGATCCCTTTATATACAGGTAATAAAAAGCATAATAGCCTATAGAGCTAGGATATACCACACCTATAGCAAGCCAGAAGGGGTAGCACAGGGGGTAGTAAAGGCATTTATAAGGGAACAGAATGAATGCTTAAGGCGGGTTATAGGGGCATATAAGGCAATGCTAGTAGCACTCTTAAAGATAGAAGCAGCAGTGCTACTAGTAGATCTATACCTTAATTACATTAAACAACAATTCTACTAAAGACTTAAGGATAGTAGCATAGGCAAGAAGATATAGTAGGCCTGTAATTTAATAGCATTATAGCTATAACGCTAAGAAAGAGGCCGCTAACATAATCGCTATAAGGCGTTTCTTAATGCCCCCCCCCTCTCTCTAGCAGCCTTATAGCTAGATAGGAATTAGAAAGGGAGTGGGAAAAACGGTGGATCTGGCAGAGGCATAAGGCTTAGGTAAGAAGAGAACGGGCAAAAGCAATAGTAGCAGATAAGGAACCTAACTTTAAGAGCATAAAAAAGATAGTAAAGCTTTATAATAGCCTGCTTAAGCATAAATCTACAGCCCTAGTTTAGCTTTAAACGGAAAAAATAAGGCTAAATACCTTCCTTTATAACAAACAGGTACCTAAGGTAACTTCACTAATATGCTAATACTAGGGAGGAGATAAGGATATTTACCACCTTATCCTGTTATGCCTAGAATATAACTATTTAAGACCGATTCCAGCAGTGCCTATAATAAGAGATCTATAGAAACTTAGGGCAGTACTTAATAATAAGAAGCTAGCACTAAATATTATAAAGTAGGTGCTTTTAACTAGGCGACTTTAGCAGTACAGGTTAGCAGAGGAGCTTAGTAAGGCGTAGTAGATACGCAATAACAAGGCTAAAAAAGGGACCAGAGGCAACAGAAACAATAGGATAGAGAAGGAAGAGCCGGACTAGAAGGGGAGGTGCTTATAGGGGGTTTTTACTAACATACTAACCTTTTATATAAAGCATAACCACACTTCTATTATTGTCTGTAGTTCCAGGGAACTAGCAGATATCTTATACTAATGGTTAGAAATAATAAAGACTCTATATTAGAGGCTTAGCGGGAGCTATATAGAAGAATATGGGTTTTCTCCCCTATTTTAGGGTTTTTCCTATATTAAGAAGTTAGTTGATGAACTAGTTAGTGGCTCTAGCTACCTAGCGTACATGAATAATAATAAATATAGTCTATCTTAATATTTTAGCTAACCTAGTAAATACTAGCACTATATAAGAGCTACTATACCTTTAAAATATAGTAGTATTATAGGAAATAATAAACCAGAATATAGTAAATTAAATTACTAAGCTAAAATAATAGCTATAAATAGCATCTACTTTAGCTATATCTTTTACTATTAATATAAATATCTTAAGCATAAGTAAATAGTAAGTAGCTTTAATAAAGATAAAACTAAAGAGAAAACCCCTTAATATAAGTAACTTAAACAGGTTAATTAGCTTTAGTAATAAAAGTTAAAGCTGTTTTTAGTGTTTTCTTTATAATAAATAGTAAAGAAGATACTTTAATTATAAACTAGTAATAAATTAATAATAAGGGGTAAATTTTATAAAGAAACTTCTTAATAATTATAAATAAGTAGTAAAAGTTAATAATAATAGAAAAAGTTGCTTTTAGGTAGTATAAACAACGGATTCTATATAATTAATTAAATAAGTACATTATATTAGAAGTTTGTCTCTTCTATTAATTCCTAGCTAATCTGTAGTTATAATAACCACTAATTAGTAATAGTTTCACAGGGTATAATATGCTATAGCAATAACACAAGGGGGGGGGTAATAAAGGTCTGATGTTTATTATAGTTATAATTATCTAAAGGGAAAAGAGGGGGACAATACAGAAGTATAGTATTGTAGCCATAGTACTACCCTAGGTTATATAACATAGTAATCCAGCTAATTAAGGCATGTGCATTATACGTATAACCTACAATTCCCAGTTTTTTTTTTTTTTTTTTTCTATGTACGCTAGGTAGCTAGAGCCACTATCTAGTTTATTGACTAACTTCTTAATATAGGAAAAACCCTAAAATAGGGGAGAAAACCTATATTCTTCTATATAGCTCTTACTAAGCCTTTAATATAAAGTCTTTATTATTTTTAACTATTAGTATAAGATATCTGCTAGTTCCCCTAGAACTACAGATAATAACAGAAGTATAGTTGTACTTTATATAAAAGGTTAGTATATTAGTAAAAACCCCTTATATATACCTTCCCTCCTAATCTAGCTCTTTCTCCTTTATTTTATTATTTTTATTACCTTTAGTCCCTTTCTTAACCTTAATATTATATATCTGCTATACCTTATAAAGCTCCTTAGCTAACCTATACTATTAAAGTTACTTAGTTAAGAGCACTTACTTTATAATATTTAGTACTAGCTTTTTATTATTAAGTGCTACCTTAAGCTCCTATAGGTCTCTTATTATAAGCACTACTAGAATTAGCCTTAAATAGTTATATTCTAAGCAGGAAAGGATAAAGTAGTAGATATTCTTATCTTCTTCCTAGTATTAATATATTAGTAATATTACCTTAGGTACTTATTTATTATAAAGAAAGGTATTTAGCCTTATTTTCTTTATTTAAAGCTATATTAAGGCTATAGATGTATACTTTAATAGGCTATTATAAAGCTTTACTATCTTTTTTATACTTTTAAAGTTAGGTTCCTTATTTATTACTATTACTTTTGCTTATTTTCTTCTTACTTAAGCCTTATACCTTTACTATATTTATTATTTTTCCCACCCCCTTTCTAATTCTTATTTAGCTATAAGGCTACTAAGAAGGGGGGGGGGGGCATTAGGAAATGCCTTATAGTAATTATATTAGCAGCCTCTTCCTTAGTATTATAGCTATAATACTATTAAATTATATACCTAGTATATTTTCTTACTTATACTACTATCCTTAAGTCTTTAGTAAAATTATTACTTAATATAATTAAGGTATAGGTTTACTAGCAGTACTACTGCTTTTATCTCTAAGAGTATTACTAGTATTGCCTTATATGCCCCTGTAACCTACTTTAAGCATTTATTTTATTCCCTTATAAATACCTTTATTACCCCTTATGCTACCCCTTTTAACTTATTATAAGTATAGTATATCCTAGCTTTATAGGCTATTATGCTTCTTATTACCTATATATAAAGGGATCTCATATACTTTAGTTAGCATTTTTATATAAATATAGCTAGTACTATAAGTACTAACCTCTGCTATAATAATTTAGTATTTACCTTCTTTATATAAGTTAACTAATAAAGCTTTTAATAAATCTAAACCCCTAGAAATTATACTAATTATATTAGTTATATTATTATTCTTTTAAGTTAAATTATTATTATAAATACCTGCCTCTTCCTTATAAAGTATATTAGCTTGCTTTTTCTTAGGTTAAACCTTAGCTTATACTCCTTTAACTATTCCTTATATATTCTCTAGGCTCTTTTTAGTTATACTTTAGTTTCCTCTACTATTTTTCTATATACTATAATATTTATATTATTTAAGAACCCTAATATTAATATTAATTCTACTACTATTAGTTTTTAATATAATAGTATAATATAAAGCAGGGAGAGAATAGGAAATGTTAGTAACCCTTATAAAACCCCTATAGTAACTTAGATTTCCTTAGTAATATGCTTATTAAATGCTAATTATACTCTTTTTTTTAATATAAAGCCCTATACCTATCTAGCTATTTACCCTAGTAGTCCTAACTTTTTTATAGTATAAATTAGCTGTTTATAGCTAATAGTGTTAAACGCCTTAGTAATATTTAGCTATAATAATAATACTATTCCTTAGTAATACTATATTATCTTTATAACCTCTTTTAGTATACTTAGTACTACCTTTATTAACCTACTAGCCTTATTACTTATTTATATATTTAGTAGTATATAGCTTTTTATTACTATAGTAGTAATTCTCCTTATAATAACTCCTTTAATTACTTTTCCTAGTGTATTTAATAGTAATATTAGCCTTTACCCCCTTAGTCTACCTAACTCCTTAGGGGTTTTTCTAGGTTTATATAAAATTACTACCTTTGCTTATTAGAAGGAGGCTAGATAGTGTCCTAAACTATAATATATATTTATAAGGCATATAAAACATAATATTAGGGCTGCTTTATATAGCTTAAGGAAACCCGCTAGCAGCTTATCTAGCCTTAGGGCTTTTTAACTTACTATATTTTTTATAACTTCTCTAATTTCCTTCTTTATAAATATAAGAACTACCTAATTATTACTATAATATCTTATCTCTGCCTCTGTCTCTAGACTTAAAGCCTTAGCTATAAATAAAAAAAAAACCTCTTTATAAATATCTTTGCCTTACCCTTATATATAACCTTTACTATTTCCTCCCTATTATTATTCCCTAGCTAAGTTAGTAATAGGACTTGCTATATTTTAAGAGAAAGTTTACTTTATAGCTAGGCCTAGTACTTTAGGGTTTAAAGGCTCCCTTTTAATCTAAATAACTTACTAACTGCTTATTACTAACTACTTTTCTTTTCTTTTAAGATAATATAATTCTGTTTTTCTATTATTTCTATTAAGGCCTGCTATAATTCCTATATTTATTATTATTATTACTGCCTATTAGCATATCTTGCCTTTATTATTATATTTTTTACCTTTTTATTTTACTAAGGCTGTAGTTTACTATGCTCTTAAGGTTATTTAAGTGCTACTATATTAGCTATCTTTATAAGCTATTAGGTAAGCTATTATATATAGTTATTAATTTCCTACTAGTTATATAGTAGAAGCCTTAATCCCTTTTTTTTAAGTCTATTTAAAGCCTTTACTATAATAAGGTTTTTATTTACTATCCTTTAATCCTAAATTAACCCTAAGCTATTACTTAATTCCTTATTTATCCTAATGCTAATAAGCTAAGGTGTATGGTTAGATCTAACGATTTTTACTGGCCTAATAAATTTAATATTAATATTATAAGTGGTTTATATATAGTTAATAGTACTATTCTTACTATTATATTCTCTCCTTATTACTTCCTTAAATAGTATAGCTAGGCTAAGTTGCTACCTTATTATAAATTTTAATATCTTATTATGCCCTTAAGAGGTTTAGCTAAATCTATCCTATAAGGGGTAGTGTTAGTTAAAGTTCCTTATAAATATACTCTAGCCCTTTGCCTAGATATTAGTAAAGTATTATAAAGGTATCTACTACTTCCTTTTATAAGCTAGGAAATAAATATTATATACCTTTACTTTATATAGCTTAATACTATATTAATTCTTTCTTTCTTTTATAATTTAAAGTCCTATTTTAACCCTTTAATATATATAAATTACTATTTTTTTACTATATATTACTAATATATAATACTCTTAAGATAGATTTAGTAGTATATTATTATAACCTTTTAGTTTTTAAATAGCTATTACCTTAGGGCTAATACTATATTCTAATACTAAATATACTAAATTGCTTTTCTTTTATGTATTTTAGTATATAACCTTAATTATATACTTTATTATATGCTTTAAAGCACTTTAGTTAGGCTGGCCCTAGTATTATTTTGCCCTTTAGTTAGTTATAAAAAGACTAGTATTATGCCTTTCTCTGCTAGTCTTTATAGTTTTAATTATAGCTTATAGGTTTATTTTATAAATAAGCCTCTTAGGTATATACTCCTTTCTTTTAGCTGCTTTTCTATTAATTCCCTAGTTTCTTTTTTATAATAACCCTTACCTATAGTAGCTATTATAACCTTTAACTAATAGCTGCAGAAGAATAGTAGCCTTATAGTATAAGCCTTCCTAGCCTATTATTATTTATTATTACTTACTAAATATAGCTAAAACTATACTAAATATACCCTTATATAATTTAGGTATTTCTTCTATATCTTACTTATTAATATTAGGTAAGTTCTCTTTTCCTTAAGGTGTTTTCTAGTAGTATACCTGCTATATCTTGCTTTCTCTTTATAATACCTAGTAATATATTTAATCTTATAATAGTTATAATATTGCTTTAAGTAAATTATCTTATTATATAGCTTAGTATTAAAAATCTCTACTTAGTATACTATTTCCTTATAATATAAGTAGTTTATTATCTTAGTACCCTTAATACTAACTACTAGTAGTGCCCTTATTGCTATTCTCTTTAGCTTTTATACTATTATTTTTACTATATTTAAACTATTCTCCTTTTTAATATTCTTCCTTATATCCTTAGTTATAATATGGTTTATTAGTTATATTAAAAATCCCTTAATAATTATACTAAATATCTTCTTATTTACTTTTACTTTAGGTTTAAAGGTAACTCTTACTTAAGCTGTATTTTTCTTTTATTTCCTCCTTGCTTTAGTAAATTTAATAACTATATCTTTACTCTATAGTTAGTATATTATTATTATCTTTTTTATACTAATAATACTATTTACTATCTTTATAATCTCCCTTAGTAATTTATTTTTAATTACTTTATTAATAGTATTTTCTTTTACTATTACTTTCTAGTAATAGCAGGCTAATATTACTATGCCCTTTATTTAGGCTAAAGGGATTATTATATTTTGCCTTATAACTTTATAAGCTATAATAGTTACTTAAGTCCTTTTAATTATTATTTTAGTCCTAAGAATAGCTTTTATTACCTTTTTAACTACCTTTTTAACTATAGTTTTTACCTTATTATTAATTACTTTTATAATTAAAGCTTATAGGCTTTTTATACTAGTTCTTATTTAGGCTATTTCCTTGCTTATATTTATAGTAACTTATATAATAAATCTAATAAAAGCCTATACTTTTATTATTTTTACCTTTAAAATAACTTTTATTATTAATTTCTTTAGTAATTTTATTTTATTCTTTAATTTTTCTTATATTACTATTACTTTAGGATTCTTTCCTTAATACTATATTTTTTTCTAAGTAGTGCCTTATTCTTTATTAGTTATAGATTTATATAAAAATTCTTTAATTATTATACCCTTTATATTGCTTACTTTCCTTATATAATATACTATTACTAAGGGGGGTAATTAATAATAAGTAATCTAATTCTATGCTTCTTTTTTGTTTTAGGTATAATACTGCGTCGTATCCGCGGTGGTTCGTTCTTAGGTTATAATAAGGGAGTTATTACAATTCCTAGTTATTATTGTGTATCCCTTCCATCCTCCAGACGAGCGATTCCAACATTACTTAAGAGTTACTTTAATTTAGTATACTTATTAGCTAGTTATTATGCTTTTATTAGTACTTTAATTTATTACTTTAAGTCTTTTTTCTTAAAATTATCTTTATTGTTTTTATATAATAATATTTATATTAATTTCTTTTCTTATTATTTTTTTAGTTATAAGGTAATATATATTTTCTAATTTTTTATTAATTTTAGCTTTTTTATTATTTAGTTTATTACTATTATTATTTATTATTTAATAGTTTAGTTTTAAGAGTTTTTATAATTATTTTTATCTATTACTTTTATTTAAAAACCTAAGGTATTTCTTATTAATATAATATTATTATTTTTTATAGCTTTTCTTATTTTTATAAGCTGTTTAATATAAATATTACTTTTTTATTATATTATAATAAGTTTATAGCTAGTTATATAAATAATAGCTTTTTAAGTTAATATTTTATATTAAGCTAATAGTTTATTATTTTTAAAAAAAAGTAAATATTATATTATAAGAATTAAGCTTATTAATAAAGTAAAAGCCATAATATAAATATTTTATAAGTAAAATACTAAAGGTAAATATAGGTAAATATAAGTATATAAAGGTTATATTTACTAGCCTTTTTAATTTTTATTTACTTATTTTTTCTTATATATAGCTAGGCTATAGGTAGGCTATAGCTTAGCTATTAAGTAAGAACTATCTTTTAATTTCTCTGCTCTCTTTTACTCTTATAACCTAATAGTATTCTCCTCCTAATAATCTATAAAAAAGCTTTATATTATTATAGATAGTTTAATAGTTAATAATAATAAAAAAGTAATCCTTTAGTTAATATAGTATTAGATCTTTCTATAAGTATATTAATAAATATATTATTAAATATATCTTTTCTATTAATACCCTTATCAATCTATAGTTATTATAACTACTAATTAGTATTAGTAATATATAGGTTATAGTATACTATAGTAATAACATAAGGGGGGGGGTAATAAAGTCTATTAATATTTAATACTAAAAAAAAGGAAAAAAGGGGAAATAATATAAAAGTATAGTATTTGTAATGGATTCGAGCTCGAAGCTCGGATCTACACAGCCAAAGAGTAGACGGCTTTATATAAGTAATATATAAGCGGCTTAAGCCCTAGTTATGTATATAACTATAAAGGCAGGGATATTAAAATTAAATAAATCTTTTCCTTTTTTTTTTCTTTATAAATATTATTTTTATTTAAGTTACTAGCTTTATAGTAGTATTTTAGTAAGACTATAATATATAATATTTATCCTTTTATTATCTACCCTAAAAACATTAGTAAATATAATATAAAGGTTATACTTATAATAAATAAAATAATAATAAATATGGTTTATCTTAATATTTTAGCTAACCTAGTAGAGACTAGTGCTATATAAAAGCTACTATACCTTTAAAACATAGTAGTAGCATAGGAAATAATAAACTAAAATATAATAAATTAAATTACTAAGCTAAAATAATAGCTATAAATAGTATTTACTTTAGCTATATCTTTTAATACTAATATAGGTGCTTTAGGCATAAGTAGATAGCAGGTGGCCTTAATAAAGGTAAAACTAAAAAAAAAACCCTTAATATAAGAAACCCTTATAATAGAAATAGGATTAAATATTAGGCTTAATATAGTTTCTTAGCTTATAAACTAGTAGCTAATAGCGCCTTTATTAGTAATAATTAAAATAAATAGTGTTTTATTTATTAGTACTTATTAGCTTAAGTTTAGGTATAAATTATACTTTTCTTTAAGGCTAGGAAATCTCTTTATTTTTTTATAGTAAAGTTTTTATTATATTTTAACTCCTTATTTATTAATCCTTACTAATAAGAGTAAGCTATTATTAAACTTAACTAGGTTAAATAATAACTAAGGGAAAAATTTAATAATTTTTTTATCTAATTTAAATAAAAACTTACTATCGGAATCGCTCGTATGGATGATGGAAGGGATACGCCGCATTAACTAGGAATTATAGGTTGTACACAGAATATATGCACCCTAATTAGCTGGACCACAGGTCATGTAACCTGGGGCTATACTATAGCTATAACACTATACCTCCGCATTATAGCCTGCTTCTTCCCCTCTTTTATAAATATAAATGAATTAAATATTAAACCCCCCCCCCTATATTTGTGCTGCAGCATATCTGTAACCTAAGCGTTACTAACACTAATTAGTAGTTGCTAATAACTATAGATAAAAGAACCTTAAAGGATCGAAAATACGGAACACCGCGGATACGACGCGGTATTACGCCTAAAACAAAAAAGAAGCATAGAATCAGATTTCTTATTATTAATTACCCCCTTTAGCAATAGCATATTACATAAGGGGAGTAAGCGGCATAAGAGGTGTAATAATTAATAAATTTTTATGTAAATCCGCAATTAATAAAGAATAAGGCACTACCTAGGAAGAAATATAATATTAAGGAAAGAATCCTAAAGTAATAGTAGTACAGGAAAAACTAAAGAATAAAATAAAATTACTAAAGGAATTAATAATAAAAGTTATCCTAGAGGTAGAAATAACAGAAGTATAGGCTTTTATTAGAACTTTTATATAAATTACTATAAATATAGGAAGGGAGATAGCCTAAGCAAGAACTAACACAGGAGGCCTACAGGCCTTAATTATAAAAACGGTTAGCAGCAGAGTAGAAACCATGGTTAAGAAGGCAGTTAAGAAGGCAATAAAGGCTGTTTATAGGACTAGATTAGTAGTTAGGGGGACTTAGGCAAATATTACAGCTTATAGAGTTACAGGGCAGAATATAACAATACCTTTAGCCTAAACAGAGGGTATAGTAATACCAGCCCACTATTACTAGAAAGCACTAGTAAAGGGAAGCACTATTAGCAAGGCAGTTAAGAACAGATTACTAGGAGAGATTATAAAGGTAGTAAATAGCGCTATTAGTGTAAAGGAGGCAGTAGCAGCATGCTAATTACAAAGTAAAGATATAGTTATTATATTTATAAAAGCAAGGAGGAAATAAAAGGAAAACACGGCCTAGGTAGGAGTTGCCTTTAGACCTAAGGCAGAAGTAAATAGAAAGATGTTTAGTATGATTATTAAGGGATTTCTAATACAATTAACAAACTACATTATAATTAAGAATATAAGGAAGAACATTAAAAAGGAGAATAGATTAAATATAGCAAAGATAACAGTATAAAAGCCAAGAGAAACAGCAATAAGGGCACTATTAATAGTTAGTATTAAGGGCACTAAGGCAGTAAACCAACTATACCATAGGGGAATAGTATACTAAGCAGAGATTTTCAACACTAAGCCATATAACAAGATAATCCACCTAAAGTAATGTTATAACTACTATAAGATTGGATATATTACTAGATACTATAAGGAGGAAGTAAGATACAGCAGGTATGCTACTAGAAAACACCCTAAGGGAGAGAGGACTTGCTTAATATTAATAGGCAAGGTATAGGAAAGATGCCTAAATTATACAGGGGCATATCTAGTATAGTCTTAACTATGCTTAGTAAGTAATAAGAGATAGCAGCAGGCCAGGGAGGCTTATGCTATAAGGCCGCTATTCTTTTACAACTATTAGTTAGAGGTCGCAATAGCTACCACAGGCAAGGGTTATTAGGGAGAAAAAACTAAGGGACTAACAGAAAAACAGCTAAGAGGAAGGAGTATATAACTAATGGGCCCTTTTATAAGACAAACCTATAAGCTAAGATTAGGACAACAAAGACCAGCAGAGGAAGGCATAATACTAGCCTTTTTACAGCCGACTAAAGGGCTAAATAATACCAGAGCCAGCCTAACCAGGGTGCTCTAAAGCATATAATAAAGTATATAATTAAGGTTATATACTAGAATACACAGAAGAAAAGCAATTTAGTATATCTAGCGTTAAGGCATAACGTTAGCCCTAAGGTAATAGCTATCCAGGAACTAAGAGGCTATAATAATATACTGCTAAATCTATCTTAAGGACACTATATATTAGCAATATACAGCAGAAGAATAGCAATTTATATACACTAAAAGATTAAGACAGGACTTTAGACTATAGGGAGAGGGAAGGATTAGTATAATATTAAGCTATATAAAGTAAAGATATATAATATCTATTCCCTGGCTTATAAAAGGGAGTGGCAGACACCTTTATAACACTTTACTAATACCCAGGCAAAGGGCCAGAGTGTATTTATAGGGAACTTTAACTAATATCACCCCTTATAGAACAGATTCAGCTAAACATCTCTAGAGTATAATAAGATGTTAGAATTCATAATAAGGTAGCAACTCGGCCTAGCTACGCTATTTAGGGAAGTAATAAGGAGAGAACATAGTAGTAAGGACAGCACTATTAACCATATATAGACCACCTATAACGTTAGTATTAAATTTATTAAGCTAGTAGAAATCGCCGGATCTAACCATATGCCCCAGCTTATTAGCATTAGGACAAATAAGAAATTAAGCAATAGCCTAGGGTTAGTCCAGGGTTAGAGGATAGCAAATAAGAACCTTATTATAGTAAAGGCTTTAAACAGGCTTAAAAAGAAGGGGTTAGAGCTTCTGCTATATAACTAGCAAGAAATTAATAACTATATACAGTAGCTTACCTAACAGCTTACAGAGATAGCTAATATAGCAGCACCTAAGCAACCTTAAGAGCGCAGTAAACTATAGCCTTAGTAAAATAAAAGGGTAAGGGATGTAATAGTAAAGGCAAGACATGCTAATAGGCAGTAGCAGTAACAACGGATATAGGAAGCATAGCAGGCCTTAATAGAAGCTATAAAAAAACAAAATTATATTATCTTAAAGGAGAAGAGAAGTAGCTAGTAATAGGCAGTTAGCAAGTTATCTAGGTCCAAAGGGAGTCTTTAGACCCTAAAGCATTAGGCCTGGCTATAGAGTAAACTTCCTCCTAAAAGGTAACAGGTCCTACTACTAACCTAGCTAGGAGATAACAGTAGGAAGGAGATAGTAGAGGTTATATATAAGGGTAAGGCAAGGGCATTTATAAAGAGGTTCTTCCCTCTATCCATGGCTAGGGCTCTAGGTCCGGAGGCAGAGAAGGGAACAAGATACTATAATAATAATCAGGCAGTTCCTGTGTTTATAAAGGAGGAAATTAAAGAGGTTATAAAGAATATAGTAAGTTAGAAAGCCCTAGGACCAGACAAGCTGCTAACGGGTTTCCTTAAGCTATATAAAGCAGCCCTAATATTATATTTAACATACCTTGCAAATGCTTACTATAGCTTAGGATATCATCCGGCCTCCTTCTAATAAGCAAAGGTATATATATATTATATATATTCATGTACGCTAGGTAGCTAGAGCCACTAACTAGTTCATCAACTAACTTCTTAATATAGGAAAAACCCTAAGATAGGGGAGAAAACCCATATTCTTCCATATAGCTCCCGCTAAGCCTCTAATATAAAGTCTTTATTGTTTCCAACCATTAGTATAAGATATCTGCTAGTTCCCCGGAACTACAGACAATAACAGAAGTATGGTTGTGCTTTATATAAAAGGTTAGTATGTTAGTAAAAACCCCCTATAAGCACCTCCCCTCCTAGTCCGGCTCTTCCTCCTCTATCCTGTTGTTTCCGTTGCCTCTGGTCCCTTTCTTAGCCTTGTCATTGCGTATCTACCATGCCTTACTAAGCTCCTCTGCTAACCTGTACTGCTGAAGTTGCCCAGTCAAAAGCACCCACTTTATGATATTTAGTGCTAGCTTCTTATTATTAAGCGCCGCCCTAAGTTCCCGCGGATCTCTCATTACGGGCACTACTGGAATCGGTCTTAGATGGTTATATTCTGGGCATAACAGGATAAGGTGGTAGATATCCTTGTCTCCTCCCTAGCATTGGCATATTAGTGAAGTTACCTCGGGCACCTGTCTGTTGTAGAGGAAGGCATTTAGCCTTATTTTTTCCGTTTAAAGCTAAACTAGGGCTGCAGATTCATGCTTAAGCAGGCTATTGTGGAGCTTTGCTATCTTTTTTGTGCTCTTGAAGTTAGGTTCCTTGTCTGCTGCTATTGCTTTTGCCCGTTCTCTTCTTACCCAAGCCTCACGCCTCTGCCGGATCTACTGTTTTTCCTACTCCCTCTCTAATTCCTGTCTGGCTATAAGGCTGCTAGGGAGGGGGGGGGGGGCATCAGGAAACGCCTTATAGTGATTACGTCAGCGGCCTCTTCCTCGGCGTCGTAGCTGCGATGCTATTAAATTACAGGCCTGCTGTATCTTCTTGCTTATGCCACTATCCTTAAGTCTTTAGTGGAATCGTCGTTTAACGTAATTAAGGTACAGATCCACCGGCAGCACTGCTGCTTCCGTCTCTAAGAGTGTTACTGGCGTCGCCTTATATGCCCCTGTAACCCGCCTTAAGCATTCGTTCTGTTCCCTTATAAATGCCTTTACTACCCCCTGTGCTACCCCTTCTGGCTTGCTATAGGTGTGGTATATCCCAGCTCCATAGGTTATCATGCTTTTTATTACCTGCATATAAAGGGATCTCGCATACTCTAGTCGGCATCCCTACGTAGACGCAGCCAGCGCTGTGAGCGCTAATTTCTGCCGTAATAATTTGGCATTCACCTTCTCTATATAGGTTGACCAACGAAGCTTCCGGTGAATCCAAACCCCTAGGAATCACGCTAATTGTATCGGTTATATTATTGCTCTGCTAAGTCGGATTGTTGTTATAATTGCCTGCCTCTTCCTTGTAAAGTGCATTAGCTCGCTCTTTCCTGGGTTAAACCTTAGCCTATACTCCTTTGACTACTCCTTATATATTCTCTAGGCTCTTTCTAGTTGTACTTTTGTCTCCTCTGCTGTTTTTCTATATGCTATAATGTTTATATCATCTAAGAACCCTAATGTTAACGTTGATTCCGCCGCTGCTAGTCTTCGATATAGTAGCGTAATATAGAGCAGGAAGAGGATAGGAGACGCCGGCGACCCTTGTAGAACCCCTGCAGTGACTTGGATTTCCTTAGTAATATGTCCATTAAACGCCAATTATGCTCTCCTTTCTGACGTAAAGCCCTGTGCCTATCTGGCCATCTACCCTAGCAGTTCTAACTCCTTTATAGTGCGGATTAATCGTTTATGGCTAATGGTGTTGAATGCCCTGGTGATATCTAGCTGTAGTAATAATGCTATCCCCCGGTAATGCCACGCCGTTCTCACGACCTCTTTTAGCGTGCTTAGTGCTATCTCTATTAATCTGCCAGCCTTGTTGCCTATTTATATGTCCGGTAGTATATGGCCTTCCTCTACTGCAATAGTAATCCTCCTTACAATAGCTCCCTTAATCACTTTGCCCATCGTGTTTAATAGCAATATCGGCCTCCACCCCCCCGGTCTGCCTAACTCCTTAGGGGACTTCCCAGGTTTGCGTAGAACTACTACCTTTACTCGTCGGAAGAAGGCCGGATGATATCCCAAGCTGCAGCAAGCATTCGCAAGGCGTGTTAAACACGATATTAGGGCCGCTCCGCATAGCTTAAGAAAACCCGTTGGCAGCTTGTCCGGTCCTGGGGCTTTCCAACTTGCCGTATTCTTCATAACCTCTTTAATTTCCTCCTCTATAAACACAGGAACTGCCTGATCGTCGTCACAGTATCTTGTCCCCTCCTCTGCCTCTGGACCTAAAGCCCTAGCCGCGGATAGAGGGAAGAACCTCTCTGCAAATGCCCTCGCCTTGCCCTTATATGTAACCTCCACTATCTCCTCCCTGCCGTCGTCTCCTAGCCGGGTTAGTAGTAGGACCTGTTGCCTTTCAGGAGGAAGTCCACTCTGTAGCCAGGCCTAACGCTCCAGGGTCCAAAGACTCCCTTTGGACCTAGATAACTCGCTAACTGCCTGTCGCCAGCTACTTCTCTTCTCCTCCGAGATAACACAATCCTGTTTTTTTATAGCTTCCGTCAAGGCCTGCCACGCTTCCTACGTCCGTTGTTGCCACCACCGCCTATTAGCACGTCTTGCCTCTACTGTCGCGTCCCTTACCCTTTTATTCCACCAAGGCTATAGTTTGCTGCGCCCTTAAGGTCGCTTAGGTGCTACTATATTAGCTATCTCTGTGAGCTGTTAGGTAAGCCACTGTGCATAGTCATTGATTTCTTGCCGGTTACACAGCGGAAGCTCCAACCCCTTCTTTCTAAGCCTGTTTAAAGCCTCTGCCATAATAAGGTTCTTGTCTGCTGTCCTCTAACCCCGGACCAACCCTAGGCTGTTGCTTGATTCCTTATTTGTCCCAATGCTAATAAGCTGGGGCATATGGTCAGATCCGGCGATTTCCACTGGCCCGATGAATTCGACACTAACGTCGTGGGTGGTCCACGCATAGTCAATAGTGCTGTCCCTGCTACCATGTTCTCTCCTTATTACTTCCCCAAACGGCATAGCTAGGCCGAGTTGCCACCTCGTTATAAATTCCAACATCTTATCGTGCCCCGGAGATGTTCGGCCAAATCTGTCCCACAAGGGGTGATGTTAGTTAAAGTCCCCCACAAACACACTCCGGCCCTTTGCCTGGGTATCGGCAAAGTGTTGTAAAGGCATCTGCCACCCCCTTTTATAAGCCGGGGAATATATGTTGTACACCTCTACTCTATATAGCTTAACACTACACTAATTCTCCCCCCTCCCTATAGTCCAAAGCCCTGCCTTAACCTTCCGGTGTATATAAATCGCCGTTCTTCTACTGTATATTGCTAATGTATAGTGCCCCTGAGATGGATTCAGCGGTATACTGTTATAGCCTCCTGGTTCCTGGATGGCTATCACCTTAGGGCTAACATCATGCCCTAACGCCAGATGTACTAGATTGCTTTTCTTCTATGTATTCCAGTACATGACCTTAATCATGTACTTTATTGTGTGCTTTAGAGCACCCTGGTTGGGCTGGCTCCGGTATTGTTCTGCTCTCTTGTCGGTTGTAGGAAGGCCAGCATTGTGCCTTCCTCTGCCGGTCTTTGCCGTCCTAATCGTAGTTTGTATGTTTATCTTATAAAAAGGCCCCTTAGTTATATACTCCTTCCTCTTAGCTGCCTTTCCATTAATCCCCCGGTCTCTTCTCTATAATAACCCTCGCCCGTAGTAGCTGTCACGGCCTCTGACCGATGGTTGCGGAAGAATAGCGGCCTTATGGCATAAGCCTCCCAGGCCTGTTGCCACTTATTATTGCTCACCGAGCATAGCCGAGACCATGCTGGATGTGCCCCTGTGCAATTTGGGCATCTCTCCCGTACCTCGCCTGTTAACATCGGGCAAGTCCTCTCTCCCTTAGGGTGTTTTCTAGCAGTATACCTGCCGCATCTTGCTTCCTCCTTGCAGTACCTAGCAATATGTCTAATCTTATAGTAATTATAATATTGCTTTAGGTAGACCATCTTGTTGTATAGCTTGGCGTCAAAAATCTCTGCTTGGTATACTATTCCCCCATGGCATAGGCGGTTTGCTGCCTCGGTGCCCTCAACGCTAACCACTAGTGGTGCCCTCGTCGCTGTTCCCTTTGGCTTCCGCACTGTTATCTTCGCCATGTTTAGACCATTCTCCTTTTCAATATTTTTCCTTATATCCTCAATTGCAACGTGGTTCGTCAATTATGTTAGGAATCCCTTGATAATTACACTGAACATCTTCCTATTTACTTCCGCTATAGGTCCAAAGGTAACTCTCACCCAGGCCGTGTTTTCCTTCCATTTCCTCCCTGCCTTAGTAAACGTAATAACTATGTCTCTACTCTGCAGCCTGCATGCTACTATTGCCTCCTCTACACTAATAGCGCTGTTTACTGCCTTCACAATCTCTCCTAGCAATCTGTTCCTAACTGCCTTGCTAATAGTGTTTCCCTTTACCATTGCTTCCTAGTAATGGCGGGCCGGTATCGCCATACCCTCCGTTCGGGCTAAAAGTATCATCATATTCTGCCCTATAACTCCGCGAGCTGTAACAGTCGCCCAAGTCCCCCTAACCGTCAATCCAGTCCTAGGGACGGCCTCTATCGCCTCCTTAACCGCCTTCTTAACCATGGTTTTAACTTTGCTATTAACCACTTCTATAATCAACGCCTGTAGATCTCCCGTGCTAGTCTTTGCTTAGGCTATCTCCCCTCCTGCATCTATAGCAACTTGCATAAAGGTCCTAATAGAAGCCCACACTTCTGTTATTTCTGCCTCTGGGATAACTTTTATTATTAACTCCTTTAGTGATTTCATTTTATTCTTTAGTTTTTCCTGCACTACTATTACTCTAGGATTCTCTCCTTAATATCATATTTCTTCCTAGGTAGTGCCTTGTCCTTTGTTAGTTGCGGATCTATGCGAAAATTTATTAATTATCGCACCCCTCGCGCCGCTTACTCCCCTTGCGCGATGCGCCATCGCTAGGGGGGGTATTCAACAATAAGGAATCCGATTCCGTGCTTCTTTTTCGTTTTAGGCGTGATACCGCGTCGTGTCCGCGGTGTTGGTCAATAAGCAAAGGTAGTAGTTCTATATAAACCTAGGAAGTCCCCTAAGGAGTTAGGCAGACCAGGGGGGTAGAGGCCGATATTACTATTAAATACAATAAGTAAAGTAATTAAGGGAGCTATTATAAGGAGGATTACTATTATAGCAGAGGAAGGCTATATACTACTAGACATACAAATAGGCAATAAGGCTAGTAGATTAATAGAAATAGCACTAAGTATGCTAAAAGAGGTTGTAAGAATAGCATGGTATTACTAGGGAATAGCATTATTATTATAGCTAGATATTACTAGGGCGTTTAACACTATTAGCTATAAATAATTAATCTGCACTATAAAGGAGTTAGGACTGCTAGGGTAGATAGCCAGATAGGCACAGGGCTTTATATTAAAAAGGAGAGTATAATTAGCATTTAACGGACATATTACTAAGGAAATCCAAGTTATTACAGGGGTTTTATAAGGGTCGCCAACGTCTCCTATCCTCTTCCTGCTCTATATTATACCACTATATTATAAACTAGCGGCGGCGGAATTAATGTTAATGTTAGGGTTCTTAGATAATATAAACATTATAGTATATAGAAAAACAGTAAAGGAGATAAAAGTATAACTAAAAAGAGCCTAGAGAATATGTAAGGAGTGGTTAAAGGAGTATAAGCTAAGGTTTAACCTAGGAAAGAGTAAGCTAATATACTTTATAAGGAAGAGGCAGGCAATTATAACAACGATCTAACTTAAAAAAGTAATAATACAACCAATATAATTAGCGTAATTCGTAGGGGTTTAGATTCACTAAAAGCTTTATTAGTTAACCTATATAGAGAAGGTGAATGCTAAATTATTACAGTAGAAATTAGCGCTTATAGCACTAGCTATGTTTACATAGGGATGCCGACTAAAGTGTGCAAGATCCCTTTATACATAGGTAATAAGAAGCATAATAGCCTATAGAGCTAGAATATATTACACCCATAGCAAGCCAAAAGGGGTAGCACAGGGGGTAGTAAAGGCATTTATAAGGGAACAAAATAAATGCTTAAGGCGGGTTATAGGGGCATATAAGGTAACACTAGTAATACTCTTAAAGAAAAAAGCAGCAGTACTACTAGTAGATCTGTACCTTAATTATGTTAAATAACAATTCCACTAAAGACTTAAGGATAGTAGCATAAGCAAGAAGATACAGCAGGCCTGTAATTTAATAGTATTACAGCTACAACGCTAAGGAAGAGGCCGCCGACATAATTACTATAAGGCGTTTCTTAATGCCCCCCCCCCCCTCCCTAGCAGCCTTACAGCTAGACAGGAATTAAAGAGAGAGTAGGAAAAACAGTAGATTTAGCAGAGGTATAAGGCTTAAGTAAGAAAAGAACGGGCAAAAGTAATAGTAATAAATAAGGAACCTAACTTTAAGAGTATAAAAAAGATAGCAAAGCTCTATAATAGCCTACTTAAGCATAAATCTATAGCCCTAGTTTAGCTTTAAACAGAAAAAATAAGGCTAAATGCCTTTCTCTATAACAGACAGATACCTAAGGTAACTTTACTAATATACTAATACTAGGGAGGAGATAAGGATATCTATTACCTTATCCTGTTATACTTAAAATATAACTATTTAAGACTAATTCCAGCGGTGCCTATAATAAGAGATCTACAGGAACTTAGGGCAGTACTTAATAACAAGAAGCTAGCACTAAATATCATAAAGTAGGTGCTTTTAACTAGGCAACTTTAGCAGTACAGGTTAGCAGAGAAGCTTAGTAAGGCGTAGCAGATACGTAATAACAAGGCTAAGAAAGGGACCAGAGGCAACGGAAATAACAGGATAAAAAAGGAAGAGCCAGACTAGGAAGGAAGGTGCTTATAGGGGGTTTTTACTAACATACTAACCTTTTATATAAAGCACAACCACACTTCTGTTATTATCTGCAGTTCCAGGGAACT